>CAUYLG010017987.1:0-16464 GCA_963573385.1 Cacajao melanocephalus | reverse complement strand
TTCTATTACGATCTACTGGGAAAAATATCGAAAATACATAACAAAAAAAAAACAAAACAAAACAAACCAAACCAAAACTTTTACCGCCTTTAAACCTTTTTTTTTTTTTTTTTTTTTTTTTTTTTTTTTTGAGACAGGATGATTTCACCATATTGGCCAGGTTGGTCTTGAACTCCTGACCTCAAGTGATCCACCTGCCTCAGCCTCCCAAAGTGCTGGGATTACAGGCATGAGCCACTGCACCTGGCCAATATTCCTGTGCAAGATTTTGTGTGAACGTATTTTTTTTCTTTCTTTAGGGTAAATGCCTAGGAGTGGGATTGCTGAATATATAGTAAATGCATGTTTAACCTTGTGAGAAACTTCCAATTTGTTTCTGGAAAGATTCTACCATTTTACATTCTAGTAGCAAATTCAAAACATTCTAATGCTCCACATTTTCACCAGCAGTTGGTATTGTTAATTTATTTCCTGTTTTTGTTTTTATATTTAGAGATGGGTCTTGTTATATTGCCAGGCTGGTCATGAACTCCTGGGCTCAAGAGATCCTCCTGCATCAGTCTCCTGAGTAGCTGGGACTACAAGTGCAGGCAACTATGTCCTGCATGTCAATTTATTTTCTGTGTCCTGGTACTACATTGTAATTTTAATTTGCGTTTCCTAATGGCTAATAATGCTGCACATCTTTTCCTATGCTTATTTGCCATCTTTGTATCTTCTTTGATGAAATACATATTCAAATCCTTTGTCCATTTACGTTTTTTTTTAAAAATTATTGAGTTTTGAGAGTTCTTCATATACTCAGGATACAATTCCTTTTTAAGAGATAGGATTTGTAAATACTTCTTTCAGTCTGTGGCTTATGTTCACATTCTCTTAGTATCTTTCAGAGAGCAAACATTTTTAATTTTGATGAGGTCTGATATGGTTTGGCTGTGTACCCACCCAAATCTCATCTTGACTTGTAGCTCCCATAATTCCCTCATGTTGTGGGAGGAACCCAGTGGGAGATAATTGAATCATGCGGGTGGTTCCCCCATACTTTTCTTGTGGTAGTGAATAAGTCTTACAAGATCTGATGGTTTAATAAGTGGAAACCTCTTACATTTGGCTCTCACTCTTCTCTTGCCTGCTGCCATGTGAGATGTGCCTTTCACCTTCGGCCATGATTGTGAGGCCTCCCCAGTCACGTGAAACTGTGAGTTTACTAAACCTCTTTCTTTTGTAAATTGCCCAGTCTTGGGTATGTCTTTATCAGCAGTGTGAAAACAGACTAATACACAGTCCAATCTATTATTTTGTCTTTCACGGTTATGCTTTTGATGTCACAATTAAGTAATCTTTTCTTAATACAAGGTCATAAATGTGTCCTCCTAATTTTTTCTCTAGAAGTTTTATAGTTTATGTTTTAAATCTAGGTTTATCACCCATTTTGTGTTAATTTTTGTATATGATGTGAGGTATAGGTTGAGGTATCTTTTATTGCACACAGATGCTCATTTGTTCCAGCGTCATTTATTGAAAAGATTTTTTCTCTATGTAGTCATTTTTGCACAATTGTCAAAAATCATTGACCACATTTGTATGAGTCTATTTCCGTGCTCTCTATTTTGTTTCCTTGATCCATATGCTTATCCTTTTTCTAATATCCACTGTCTTTATTTTTGTAGCTTTATATTATCTTAAAACTAGGTACTTTGAGTCCTCCAACTTTGCTTTTCTTTTTCAAATTATCTTGGCTTTTCTCCTTTCTTCCCTTTACATATAAATCTGAAAATAAGCTTGTTCATATCTACAGGAAGTTCTGCTGAGATTTTTATTGGAATTGTGTTAAATCTATCTATCAGTTTGGGCATTCAAACTCTTTTGAATTCTCCAAACCTCAAATATAACATGTATCTTATCTTATTTAGGTGTTCTTTGATTTCTTTCATTGATGTTTTATAGTTTCCAACATACGGATTTCATATAGGTTTTGTAAAATTTGTATCTAAGTATTTCATTTTTTTAGCTATTGAAAATATTTAAAAATTTTTCTTTATAATATTCATCATTATGTCTAGAAATATTGATTTTTGTGTGTTGTTCTTATAGTCTGTGACCTTGCTAAACTCACTTACTGGTGCCTTTAGATTCTTTGGCATTTTCTACATAGACAAACATGTTATCTGAAAATACGGATTGCTGACCTTGAATAAACATCTAGTTCCAATGCATTTATTAAGATGACAAGAAAATGCTCAGAAACATGCATTTACATTGCTTTGAAGATTGATAAGGTTTAATTTCTAGGAACAAAATTCTGCCAACAATTTTTTGCTGGCTTTCAACTCAAATAAATGGCTCAGAGCTTTTTATGTAGTCAATATATTAAGCAGTTTTGTAACATATTCACTGTTTATTTCTTGTTCTCTGTTCAACACAGGTATTAACTGAGATTCTTTAATTCTCAACTATCCAAGAATTTCTTTTCTTTCCTTTTGATCTATAAATTTCCAGAGTTTATTTATCATTGAGATGAATTTCTAGCCCTTATACAGAGGTTGATTCCAAACCATCTATCAAGTCATGTTGATACCTTTAACTTTTGGTGCTAGAACCATCGTTTTGATATCACTAATTTCAGGAAATTATTAGTTTGCTTGACTTTGATTAAAGACTTCAACTCTTCAACTTTTTCAAAGCTACTGACAAACTTAAATTAGAAGAGAAAGAGAAACTCATTACCCTGATGGTCAAAAGTTAAATGAATTTCTCAGACTGATGCTGTAGAGACATCCATACAATACAGAATAATTAACACTCATTCCTCAATGGAGACCTTAGAAATTAGATTTTAAAAGAGTGTGGACTTCAAATTCACTCCCCACCTTCCCTTTAGGGATCCAGTTATGGGGAAGGAATATTTATGGAAATCTCCAGTTGAAATACAAGTGGAGCTAAGTCAACAGATGTATAGGGCTATCAACCTGGGAGGTATTTCTGCTTTCGACATTTAGGATGAGTTTGCTTTAAAAAAGGGTTGCACTAACAGTTTACAATAAAAGTGTTTAAAACATTTTAATATTTCATTAAATGGTAACAACTATCCCATAGACCTGATAGTATTATTATCCATAAATAAGAGGACTGAAAGTTGACCACTGGATTTAGCGAATTGGAAGTTGTCGATCACCTTGACTGGAGCAGTTCTGGAAGAGTGGAGTACATGCCTGGAGAGGGTGAAGACAGCAGGAGAAGAGGTATTGTGCCACAATTAGCAGGAGAACAGGGTCTGGAGGCAGGGAACTTAAGGCCAAATAGTGTTGAAACAAGGAAAAACACCAAGGTCTAGGGGCAGGGAGTCTGAGGCCAATTCACACTGACTTCCTAAAAGAAAAATCACTGAGGTCTGGGGGCAGGGAATCTAAGGCCAATTCCTGCTGACTTCCCAAAGCTGGATCAAAGGGAGAACACCTGAGTCTTCTGCTGCTTCAATTTTTTTTCAGTGAAACAAAAATAAAAATTATCAGCTGAAAGTAAGAATAGCGAAGGAGGTGGTGGAAGTTTGGGGAGAGGAGAGAATAGGTCTGAAATAGATTTTAGGGGCTGGCCCGGTAGTTCACGCCTGTAATCCCAGCACTCTGGGAGGCCGAGGAGGGCAGATCATGAGGTCAAGAGATCGAGACCATCCTGGCCAACATGGTGAAACCCCGTCTCTACTGAAAATACAAAAATTAGCCATGCATGGTGGCATGCATCTGTAGTCCCAGCTACTTAGGAGGCTGAGGCAGGAGAATCGCTTTAACCCAGGAGGTAGAGGTTGCCGTGAGTGGAGATGGTGCCACTGCACTCTAGCCTGGCAATAGAGCAAGATCTCACCTCAAAAAGAAAGAAAGAAAGAAAGAAAAGAAAAAGGGAAAGAAAGAAAGAAATAGCTTTTAGGAGAAGATGAAAATAGATGGATTAGAAAGATAGGAAATGGTTGCTGGAGAACAATAAGAGCCCATTTGAAGTTCGTGGCCATAAATTTAGAAAGAGGTCAGTTAATGTGTTTTTTTTTTCCTAACCACATTCATTTTCCTGGGTGCCAGCATGGAGCAAATAGAGAATTATATTTTATCAGGGTTGTGTTTTTGCCAAAGAGTACAACAAATCAAGAGAGGGGCAGAGGAGCTAAAGTGTACCTGAGGGAGTCATCCCAGTGACAGTTCATGGAATTGAAGCTCGTATGAAAGGAAGACAGGACTTTGATGGGGAGAGGGAAAGGGAAAAGATGGTTTGATCAGTGAGTTAGAAGACCTGGCGGGGAGGCAAAAGATTGACAGAGTCAAGGGATTCAATGGAGATGGAAAAATTGAAGTCAGTGAGTGTGATGTGCAATGCTTAGATAATGGAGAACTTGCATTTATTGATCATGGAACGTGTTGGCTCATATAGGCTCCTGGCGACTAAGGTACAGTGGAGGATAAGACCACTAGAGGAGGTAAGTCCATAAAACTGAGCCAGGGTGTTGGAAGGATGACCTGTGTATATATTGAAGTGCCAAGCATTTAAGCAGCAAGAAACAAAATATTGATACAGTGACCCATTTTTGCTGACTACAACAATGAGAGATAATGGGTGATATAATATGTTGAAATTAGATGCTATTAAGGAGGAGAGAAGGGAGAAGAAGAGAAACTTCTCTTTTGGAATCGGCAAGAAACGGCAGGGGGGATGCCCACCCCATCTCCAGGTCCAGTGCTCTGAAGACTGGGAGCAAAACTACCCCCAGTTGAAAGGGCTGCAGAAACGCTGTGTCCTCAGGGCAGCCAGTCTTTAGAGAGAGCAAGAAGGTGGCACATCTCTCAGAGGAGGGGGTCAATGACGGTGGACTTTGCTGAGGAGAGACTGTGACTTTCAGAGGGTGAAATGGGAGAGCATTTGGAGATGAAAAGGAGGGTAGGAGGATGGAGGAAGGAATCTGACAGCCTTCTGGAGAATTGTGTGCAGGTTCTGAGGGGTGATCTGGGAGACAGTGGATTACCATGGTGAGGACCTATAGAGGGATTAAAATGTGTAATTACAGGATGTTGAGAGGATTCAATGAGGTGAAGCGGGGAAGCACACAGCCCAATGCTGAGCGCACAGGTCACCTTCAGTACCCTTTGGCTAACACAGGACTTCAAAGTTGCATCTTGCCCTAGTGCTTTCTTTCTACACATCCTCCAACTCAGCTGTGGGTAAGAAAATTCTGGATGTTGAGATTTAACACACATGGTGAATTTTTATTAATTAAAACTGGATTCATTAAAACAATTAATGGATGTGAAATATTGGGTAAGAACCTGAGTCTAGTGCTCATTATGGCAGATGAAAATTCAAAAGCTTCAATCCATGTTTTAGCTTCCATGCATACAATTAATTGTTTCATTAACCTTTACTGCATCAATAAACTCATGCTCCAAAGGATCAAGGCAAATATGCTTTGGCATTTCATCTCCACTTAGGAATGCGGAGCCAAGGAAGGTGGTTCAAGTTTAGTGCAGAGACCAACAGTCAGCATTTCTTGCCTCAGCTTTCTCAGGGATATTTAGGCAACTCCTGGGTCCTCAGAGTCCGGGGTTCTGCCCCAAGGGTGGAGCAGTGTAGGGCTGCCTCTTTGTCCCAGTGATCCCCTGAGAGGTCTGACTCTCCAACTCTGCCACTGTTTACTCACTGCCTCCCTGACTTTTTTTGCTCTCTGCAGAGACTTTCCTTTATTAATCCCAAACATACTCCCTGCGTTTCCAAAGGGATCTCTGTGTCCTAAGTGTTTCAGCATTTAGGAAAGATGACTGTGCATTGGTGATCTTAGAATTTTTCATCACAGGCCTGATCAGTCTTGCATGAGAAGGAGGACTGGGCGGTCAGTATTTGGGTGTGAATCACAGCTTTGCTGCACCATGGCTGTACGATTTAGAATGCATAACTTAATCTCTCTGTGGGCTCTAATTTAATCTGCATAACAGGGCTGATAATGCCATATACTTTATAGGGTTGTTGCAAAGACCAAACTGAAAATGATAATGCAAATGAGGTGCTTCACACAATGTGTGGCAAGTATTGGGTAATATTATGATGACCTAGTGTGTGTAGGTTAGCAGAGAGCATAAGCACAGATAACTCGTCTATTTGGGGGTTGATCTTCAAGCGCCTCATCTAACAAAGCTGGCAGACCCCCTCATTGGAATCATTTCCAGAGCTTCACCCTGTGTAAGTCCCCAAGTAGAAAGTGTATGCAGGGAAGAAGTTTGGGGCACAGGGATTGGGGCAGAGTCCTGCTCACTTACCCTTCACATGCAGGCTCCTGGACGCTGAGCACTGAATCTGCAGGTCATTGCGCACCGCCTTCCTCAGCCAGGCAGTGCTGCCAGTGCTTCTGCTGGCACATTGGTCTCCAATCTAGTTTTTGATTTACTTAATTGGCAGCTACTGACATCGTGAGGGGCTCATAGCACATTGACATGGCATTCGTGAAATCCCAGAAATAATGGATTCTGCTTGGGTTTGTTTGTTTGTTTTTTTTAAACAAGTCTCCTCTGTTATATTCAGAGGTTTGTGGGAGGACAAAGGTTGTTTTTCAAGGAAATGACTCAGGTATTTTGTTAGCAACTCAGATATTATATCCACTAATTCAGCAGATATATTTGGGCACCCACTGTGTGCTAGCCACTGAGAAAGTAAATCTACTAAAACAAAGTCTTTGCCTTAGAGGGGTTCAGGGTCTTCTAGAGACAATACAAGTAGCCAGATGAGGACCACAGGGTGATGTAAGTGCCTTGGGACAGGGTTGGGGCATGCTACCTGAGTTTCAGATTCCAAAAGGAGGTAGAATATGAACCGAGACCTGAGGATAAGCAGAAGCTAGCAAGGGTAAGACAGGTATGAGGAGAGGAGGTGGTAGGGAATTGACATTCCAGGAAGCAGGATCAGCAAGTGCAACGGGAAGAGATTACGTATGCACGTGCGGACTGCAATGAATACTAGCTGACTAACCACAGCATGGTCATATGCATAGGTTATGCATATAACTCAATATTTTACATAATTTCTCATGATTAAATAGGCATGGATATGCCTATTTACCGAGAAAGGAATTCATGTACACTCTGCACATCCATATCCAGGTTAAAGATGCTGCTTGGTTCTCTCCTGTGGGACTCCTGGAAGAGCCTCTCCTCAGCTTTCTGCTTTTCCTGCTGGAACTGCAGTAAAACTGGGAGGCAGGTTTGCCTATATGAACTTAGTTTTGTCCCCACAATCCACCCCTCAGTGCCACCTGGCTTCTATAGGAGGCTCCCAGGCTCTCTCCCCTCTGCGTGCTCTGTTTCTCTCTCTCTCTCTCTCTGAAACACACACACACACACACACACACACACACACACACACACACCACCTTATCACCCACAGGACAGTGCTCCATGGTAGAGTGTTGTTCTGGGCTGTGACTCAGAAAATCAGTCAGGACATATGAGTTGAAAGAGGAAGAGGGAACTGTGGGAAGGCCTATAGCTCACTTACATGGAAGCAGCCCCACCTGTCCCCTGCTCACCTGCCCCGCCCCCACATGGGGGTGGCCAAAGCATGATTGATTGGTCTGTGCACCCATTAGGATGAAAGACAATATTAAAAGATATAACTATTGCTGTTATTTCTGCCATTCGTTATCATTTATCAAGTGCTTACTATGTCCAAGCTCTGGGCTAAATGCTTTATATGTATATCTCACTGAATTCTCATGACAAATCTGGAAGTACATACTATCATCATTTCTGTCTTACGGGCAGAGGAATCGAGGCCCAGAGACTTTAGTGGTTGCTGGGATCTAGCTCACTCCAAAGTTCATTATCGTAATACCGGTAAGTACTCATTTACTAAAAACACTCACTGCCCTTGTAGTTCTCTAAAACCCTGAACATACCCTGAAGGGCAGGTGTGGGGGGAGCATTCAAGGACCTCTGTTTGAAAGGGAAGAGACAGATGAGGGCCTGTTGTTAAAAAGTAAAAGTGCTGAAACTTTAGGTAAAGCAGTACCCTGTGTTTCCACACCTGAGGGAAGGCCAGGAGGCGAGTCTGGCTGAGCTCTGGGAGCTAAGTCCACCCCACAATAAGCACCAGCAGGTGTGTGTTGACAATTAGAAAGTCAGGGTAGGAGCTGTCCCTAACGGAACAGGCCACTCCTATTGCTCTCAAGACCCTAAGCCTCTTAGCGAAGTGCCAGCCTGTCCACTCCCCTACACCCCTTTTGGACTCTCACCAGGAGGTCATCACCTCCCTTCTGTAATGGTCCTCCAGCCCCATCTGCTATCACTGTCTTCATGGTGAGAGGTTATGGGAGTGGGTGGGTGAACAGAGGGTTGGAGGAATGCCCCTACAGTGACTGGGGGAAACTTGCAGCTCATTCCTCAGCTACAGAGAGAAGAGCGTGGCAGGATGAGGCTCTTGCCAGCCAAATTCCAAAAGGGGCAACATTGTGGCTGCTGTTCTGGGTGCATTGACTTTTAACAAGCACATTTTTTTGAGATCTGTTTGCCCTGTTGGAGCTGAAGCAAACATAACAGCTACACAGTGGTGCAGAATTAAACACTCTCTCTACCTGGATCCTTTCAGAGCTTCATCCACAAAGCACACCTAAGCCACTTTTGCCCACGTATTGGCTCATGGAAGACCTCATGTATTCATTCCTTTACTCATTTAATCAACAGAAATGAATAAGAGTATCTAGTGTGTGCTGAGCTCTGTGCCAGGGCCCTGGAGGTACAATGGAGAGTGAGGCAGCCATGGTCTTGCCCTCATGGAGCTGACAGACCAGAAGAAGAGGTAGAAGATGAAGGTCCTCCGGTTAAGTGGGATGAGGAATTCTCCTTTTTGTGCAAATTAAACCTGAGTTCCTTTACATTCAGCTTCATAGTTATTCCTGGGGAAATATTTCTTTACGAATAAACCCAACTGGCAAGCTGCAGTAACTGGGTATGAGTCTGTTAGCTCAAAAGCTTGAGAGGTTTCCAGAAATCCACTTTTACAAAGTTGTTCTGCTCGTTGGGCATGTGCTTACTGAGCCTTGTGTGTGCCAGAGCTGTGGCCTGTGCTGGGAATTCTAGGAGGAGTGAGCTGGGTTATTGCTTGCCCAAGGAGGAGATAGCACACAAGCCAGTCATTTCAGTATTACCTAGTGAGAGCAAGTCACTCACTCACCAAATATTACCCAGGTACTCACTCTGTGCCAAGTGCCATCCTAAATCTGAGATACAACCATTAGCAAAACGGACAGTCCCTACTCTCATAGAGCTTGTATTTTATTGGGGGTGTAGGGACTGCAGAGAGGAGAGTGCTATTTTATGTAGATGTGAGCCAGTAACTACCTGACGAGGTGATTTTGAATAGAGAGTTGAAGAAGGAAGTGAAGGAGAGAGTCACCCAGATGTATGAGGAAAGAATATTCCAGACAGAGGGTCCCCAGTGCTAAGAGGAGGAAGAGTGCAAAGCCAGGAAAGAGAGAGCATCGGGGGTTTTCGAGGAGTAGCTAAGAGGCCAGCCCTGGGGGCAAAGTGTGTAGGAGTGGAGCAGGAAGAGTGGAGCAGGAAGAGATGGAGCGAGATGATCAGAGTCCCAACAGGCACCTGCATGAACTGCGTCTTTTCCTATGGTGAGATGGGGAGGCACTGACTGGAGGGCTTTAAGAAGGAGAGTTGACACAATCTGATTTATGCTCTAAGAGGATCCCTCTGGCTGCTGTGATGGAATACATTGTAAGGGGCAAGAACAAAAGCAGGAAGAGCAATTAGGAGGCTATTGGAATTACCCCAAGGAGAGACAAACGTGGCTTGGACCAGAAGGGAATTGAGTAAGGAGTGGAGAAGTATAAAATTCTGGATGTCTTTGAAAGATAGAGCCAAGAAGATTTATTGATGAATACTAAGTAAGGAAACAAACAAACAAACAAGCAAGAATGGATCTGAAGTTTTGGCTTGAGCAACTACAAAGACAGACTTACCATTTGTAAAACATGCACTAGGAGTGGTTACATAATTGCTTAGCAAATACTTCCTTTCTCTCTTTTTGTCTCTATGAGAGAAATACACTTTATTCCCCATGGATGTTGGGTTTGGTCATAGGACTTCCTTCAGCCAGTGAAATATGAGTGGAAATGATAGCATATGTGTTCTAAACCTAGGTCTTAGGAGGACTGTATCCTGCATTTTTCTTTGTCTTTCGAGGAGCTGCTGACCACTGCCAAGAAAAGAATGTGTCTAGGTAGCCACTGCTTATCCATCCTGGGCCCTAGAATGAGATGCATAGAGCAACCTCCTCCACTAACCCTCAGAATTGTGAACATGAAAATAAATGTTAATTGCATAGCATATTGCGTTTTGGGGTGGTTTGTTACATAGCCTGACTGTGGCAGTAACTGACTGATAAAGGGAGGAAGGTAGGCTCAGTGCTTTGGGACATCAACATCAAGGACGGGCTCTTAGCCCTATCTGGGCAGTCAGGGATGTTGCCCCAGAGGTAATAAGTTGTTGCTGAGTCTTGAAGGCTAAATCGGCGTTACCCAGTTCAAGAGGTGGAATAAGGGCATTCCCAGCTGAGGACAGCATAAGCAAAGGCACAGAGGCACAAAAAACATGATATATGAATATACAGGGAACTATGCAAATAGACGTACAGGCTGGCAGAAGATGAGATAGGAGACGTGAACAAGAGCTGGATCATGGAGGATTTTGTATTCTCACGTAGAGAGCTTGGATTTTTTATACCACAGGCAGTGAGGGCCACGAAAACCTTTTCAGCAGGAGAATATCATGGTCTGATTTGTACTGAGGTACTATCCCTCTGGTCCTATGTGAAGGACAGCTTCAACGTTTCAGAGTTTTGTGGCCTGGAGGCAGAAGGATGGGTAGAATCTGTTGGCATTATCTGTTCAAGTGCATGATGGTAAGATACAAGGATGGAAATGGAAACATTCAAATTTTAATACCAGCAGGATTTAAGGTACAGGGAGAAAGTGAGAGCTCAATATGTGACATGCTTGGGACAGCATACACTGAAATGGATTTTCCCAACATGTTACTGTCTGATGGAGTTAGAGATGATTTTTCTTTTCTTCTTTCATACAAATTTATTTGCTACAATAATCATGCATTGACCATATAATTAAAAAAAATTTTGGCTATATTACAGTGTTTAAATCTGCCTGTTTTCCTTGGTTATCAAGTTTGCTGGACCCTAGAATTTCAGCATTGGGGAGGGATACCCACCCTCGATGCTGTCTTGGGCAGGGTTGCTGTCTTCTCTATTTGATGCCTGACAATTTGATTTTTCTTTAAAAAAAAATAACAAATTGAAAAAATATCCAAAAAGTGGTTCAGAGCGAATGTGACCTAGCCATCTTATTTTATACCGTGAAAACATTTCAGAGAAACGCTAATTCAGAATTGGCATCACCGGATAACAAGAGGATTGTGTATGACTCATCTGACTATGGATTCAGAGTAAGAAATGTGCATGAGACTCGTTTTGAAGAGTAATTAAAGAGCACCATATGTAGAGAAGTAAATTTTAAAAATTGCTGTCATTGCTGAAAATGCTATTAAGAGGGGCTAACAGCTAGATGGTGAAGTAGCAATTAAAAATGTAGATCCCTGCTAATTATGAGACAAAATTAAAAAAAAAGTTATGAGACAAAATACAAAAAAGTTATAAGACAAAAAAATACAAAAAAGTTAGGAAAATCAGTACTTGCTCTAATTTCTCTGCTCAAGGAGCATACCACACGTTCCACTTTGGTGCTTCTGTCCATTATGTTTCCAAGTCTGGACGGACACTCCTCTTTGTCAACTCTGAGGACTCTACTACTTCTCAAGACCAGCTCAAAAGCACTCCAGGATGGCCTTTCTACATCCTTGAGGAAATCCACTGTTTCCCATGTTCTGGCTCCTACAGCATTGTATTCTTAGGGTCACAGTCAACAGCCCTGTCAAAGTGCTCTCCGTACTTTTGACACTTATACTTAATTAATCAACTTTATTCATTTGCAATTTCAGTGCAGGGAATGCCACACTACAGGACCTAATAAACATTGCATCAATTGAAACGACTTAATACATACTCTGAGTCAAGTATCTTATTTATAAGGAAGCTAAGGAACAAGTAAGTGCTAGCATGTGGCTACCAGTGAATTGATTAGAAGTAGTGAGAGAGCATAGTTGGCTCCAAGAGATGGCCTTGAAGCCAAGACTGACTGTTCAAGACCCATTACCTTGTATATAGATCACTGTAGCAATTTTCTAAAAGCCCTGGGAGACATAGGTAAAAGAGGAGTAAGTGATTGCATTTAAATAAGTTTAAATCTAATCAGGAAATCAGATTCCAGTTTTTTGCTTTAAACTGATTTATCCAATGAATGACTGGGCAATCCTTGGAAGTAAGATTAATATCCATTTTGTAAATGAAGAGACTGAAGCTTGACATGATTTCCTTGATCTCCACGGCTTCAACAGACACCTATGTGCTGATGATTCCTAGGCTCTTACCTCCAACTTCAACCTGTATTCTAAGGAGCTGATTTGAACTCCCAAGGGATCATCTACACTGGTATGTCCTGAAGACACTTCAAAATCCTCATGCTCCAAGCTGAACATATGGGGCTTACATCTAACACACAAACCTGATCTTCTGCTTTCTGTTTCAGGAAATAGAGTTCCCTCCTCTTAGCCCTTGGAGCTAGAAATGCTGGGTTCATCTTTGTCTCTGCCAATTAGCTACTAAGAGCTTTGGATTCTAATCCACAGTGTCTCTTATGTCTGACTCCTTCTCCCCATACACACAGACATGGTCTAAATTTAAGTCCTCTTCATTTAGTGTCTAGATTTTTGCACTGGTTGGTATGTTAACTAACAACAGTACCATCTTCTATCCAGATGCCAAAACAACATTCCCTTCGTTAAAAAGCTACAAGATAAAACTCAAGCATCTTTATTATCAAACCTCCATATACCTCAATAACATCACCTCCTTCCCACAAACCCAGCTCCCCTCCAGCCACATCTGTCCACCGGGGACGCTGAACCTGATCACACCTCTGTACACTCTCATTCTTCTGCCTTTATGTCTTTCTTTTCTCTTCTCCACTTGCCAAACTCCTACTCATTCTTCAAGGATCATTTCAAAATGTCTCTTCTGTGAAACTTTCTCTTACATTGCAGGCAGTTCATTGCTCTCTCCTCTGTGTTCTCACAACATTGTGCTCATATTCTATTCTACTGTAATAATCTCTTTACACTCCAGTTTCCCCCTTGCTTTCAGGACAGAGCTCATTTCTACCTACAGCCCTAGTACCTGGTACAGTGTCTGGCACACAGAAGGAAGACTGCCCTTTGTTGGTAAATATTTAACCACTCTCAGTCTATTTCTTCACCTGTAAAATGGTAATAAAAATCTCTTCTTAAGAAGATTTTAATTCAGATGTTGTTTATGAAAATGTTTTGTAGAAATGAGAAGCAGAAAGGACTAGGAAAAAGAAGAGTTACTAAGGAATTATTCAGTCTAAGCATCTGCCTTTATGCATCGGAAAGGTGAACCACAGAATGGAGACATGACTTAGCCAAGGTCACACAGAAGTTCACATTGTATAGCCTGGGTCTCCTGACTCAATGCCTTTTACTTCCACCTTTCTGATTCTGGAGGCTCATCTATTAAGGCCCCAACCTAGTATTGCCTTGAAGGATCTTATTTTATGATGTCATATCACCACATAGGCCATGTCTTGGGGAGAGTCTCACCACAAGGCTTCAAGTTATTTGGTTCCCTTAAGTAACCTCTAAAATCTGTCTACCATGAGAATACTCCTCAAATATTTGCTTTGGGTGAGACACAGACTCAACACTATGCTTCAAATCTGGTTTCTAAATTTGCAATCTTAGAGGAGATACTATTTAGAGGAATAAACTCTTACTCCTGATTTTTTAGGATAATTAAAATATTTTCTTTTCCTGAACGTTTCCTGGAGCTCACTTTCATGTTTATGTTAAAATATCTGTTTGAAGGACAGAAGACTTCAAATTTCCAATGTGCTGTGGCAAAGCATTGGGTAAATTATTTGGAGTATAAACTTCGAACAAAATTAATAATCATCAGAGAGCAGAAGTTGTCATCAGAAAGACTCTTGGTCCAGCATTCTGAAGTGAGATGGAAAAAGGCCCAAATCATTGTTTTCAAAGACTATGTAGAAGAAGCTGGGAGAGCTAGTAACTAAACAGGCAAAGACCTAGTCCCCATGATGCAGAAGGCTGGCAGCCATATATTCCTGTCCCAAGAATGCAAACATGAGCTGTGACCTCCCAGGTCCAAGCAATTGCATTATGAATAAGTGCATTGTATTCTAAGCATGGGAGAGAATAGCGGGGGGAAGGAGACAGAGAGATTGAGAACAGCTATATTTAGCATTTTAGTGTGGTCCTTTTGAGTTTTCAAAGCATTTACCAATCAGTGATTAGCAGTCTCACTCTGGAGCCAAGAAAAACAGGATGTTATAAATTTCACACTGTGGGTATGGAGAGATCATAGTAATATAAAAGATGATCATGCTACCAACATTTGGGCAGTCCTTTTCTGTTTGAGAATTGACGGTACTTAAAATATGTTTGCACCAATCATTTTTACATCACTGTAATTTTAGAAATAGGTATATCATTTTATCTATTTTTTCTTAGTTTTCTTAGCTCTTACACCATACTGCCGCTACCATAACTAGAGCTCATACCTCACCACTCCAGAGTTCTTGACCATGTAGGGAGTATGAACGAGTATACATGGTACCACATCACCTGATCCACTTTATTGAGAGCTGATGAAAAAGTACATGGTCTCCTATTGCTCAGGCAGGACATGTTTTGAAAGAAAGCCCACGCCAGATATTCAGTGTTTATCCCTATACCCAGTCTGAGTGTGTGACACTTACATCAGGTACGAATCACCTAGTTTATAAATGGGAAAGGAAAAGAGGTACACTTAGTTCATCAATGCCAAGTGAGATTTCTGACTTGTCACATCTGAATGACAGAGATTTTTTTCACTTTTCAATCAAATGCAGTACTCTCAATTTTCTTGATTGGCATTAAATGGGACACTATCTCAGATCCCAGGGCTTCAGTGGCATTTTCCAGCTTCTTATAACTCATGGGCTTATAGGGGAAAACAACAACCATGAATTGCAACCACTCCACAGCCTAAAACACAAACACCAAAATAATCCAAAACCTGAAAAAAACCCTACACTGAAAGAATAAATGAACTGAATGTGGCTTTTGACTTCCTATAGTGGCTGAAAAATACATATCTGGGGTTTGATGGGGAAATGAATAATCACTTCCACTGGCAACCATCTTCATTCTGTTTAATAACATTAAGTTCATTTCATCGATATTTTTAGAAATGGGAGTCTTAGACTATGCAAATGGAATCAAACCTCGATAACTACCTGAAGGAGAAGAGGAATGTTTCTGTTATGAAAGTGGGAGGATGTCCTCTTTATAACAGAATAAATTTCAGAGGAATTAAAAATAAAGCCATAGAAATACTAGAAGAGAACTCAGGTGCATTACAAAAATAACCTTTGAGGAATTGAAATCAGTACATCAAAGAGAAATCTGTACTCCTGTGTTAATTGGAGCATTATTCACAATAGTGAAGACATGAGAAAACCAAAAAGTCATCAAAGAATGAATGGATTAAAAAATGTGGTATGCATACACATTGGAATACTATCTAGTCTTACAAAAGCAAGAAATTTTGTTATTTGCCACAACATGGCTGAAACTAGAAGAATTATGCTAAGGTAAATATGCTAGGCACAGACAAATAGCACATGATTTTATTTATATGGAATCTAAAAAAGTTGAACTTGTAGAAGTAGAGAGTAGATTGGTGGTGGGTGGGGTGGATAAGGAAATGGGGGCTGCTGGTCCAAAAGTACAGAGTTTCAGTGAGATGGAGGAATAGGTTCTGGTGATCTATTGCACGACACGGTGACTATAGATTATAATAATGTATATTTGAGGAGAGAGATCCAAGATGGCCGATTAACAACAGCTCAGGATTGTAGCTCCCAGTGAAAGCACAGAGAGCGAGTGGACGCCGCACTTTCAGACGAATTTCTGTGGACCACAAACTGGGAGATTCCCAGCGGAGGAGCCACACGGATCGCCAGCGCGACTCTTTTGGCCGGCGCAGCTGTTTTGCCGGCGCCCCCGCGCGGCGCAGCGCTTCTCAGTGCAGAGTATACGCGACTGGGAGCCCTTTGAGTCGGCTCGGCTGGTCCCACCCCCACAAAGAGAACAGCAATTGGAAGCGCTGAGGACCGAGAGTTTCACAGTAAGCACAGCTGAACCCGGGAAGACCAAGCTCTGTGGGGAAGGGGCGTCCGCCAAAGGAAAACTAAGAAACAGAAAAAACTTCATCACC
>CAUYLG010017986.1:0-42707 GCA_963573385.1 Cacajao melanocephalus | reverse complement strand
GCTTTCCTTTGTGGGTAACCCAACCTTTTTCTCTTGCTGCCCTTAGCATTTTTTCTTTCATTTCAACCCTGCTGAATCTGACGATTATATGCCTTGGTGTTGCTCTTCTTGAGAAATATCTTTGTGGAGTTCTCTGTATATCCTGGACTTGAATGTTGGCCCGCCTTGCTAGATTGGGGAAGTTCTCCTGGATAATATCCTGAAGAGTATTTTCCAGCTTGGATTCATTCTCCCCAACACATTCAGGTACACCGATCAAGCATCGATTAGGTCTTTCACATTATCCCTTATTTCTTGGAGGCTTTGTTCTTTCTTTTCACTCGTTTTTCCTCTGTTCTTGCCTTCTGATTTTATTTCATTGAGTTGATCTTCAATCTCTGATATCCTTTCTTCTGCTTGATCAATTCAGCTATTGAAACTCCTCAAAGTTCTCATACTCTGTTTTTCAGCTCCATCAAGTCATTTATGTTCTTCTCTAAGCTGGCTATTCTAGTTAGCATTTCTTCTAACTTTTTTTCAAGGTTTTTAGTTTCTTTGCATTGGATTAGAACATGTTTCTTTAGCTCCGAGAAGTTTGTTATTACCCACCTTCTGAAGCCTGCTTCGGTCAATTCATCAAACTCATTCTCCATCCTGTTTTGTTCCCTTGCTGGTGAGGAGTTGTGATCCCTTGGAGGAGGAGAAGTGTTCTGGTCTTTGATGATTTCATCCTTTTTACACTGGTTTCTTCCCATCTTCATGGATTTATCTTCCTTTGATCTTTGAAGTTGGTGATTTCAGATGGGGTCTCTGAGTGAATGTCCTTTCTGTTGATGTTGAAGCTATTTCTTTTTGTTTTTTAGTTTTCCTTCTAACAGTTCCCTCTGCTGTATGAGGCATTTTTCTTTTCATTACACAGGGTCAGGGAGCTGTCTGAGGAGGCAGTCTGTCCCTTGTCTGCCTGCAGAGGTGCTGCTGGGCTGGCTCAGACTCAGCCTGGCTGCTGTGTGTGCTTCCTCTGGCTTTTGTTTACACAGGTGAGATGAGACCTGCCTTTGCAATGATGGATGCCCTTCCTTCCACGGAGCTCGATCATCCCAGTTCGAGCTCAAACTGATGTGCTGGCTGTGAAACTCTCAAGCAAGAGGGTTTCAGTTTGCTGGTCTTTGTGGGGGTGGGACCTGCCAAGCTGTATCACCTGTCTCCCTGCTTTCAGCTCTCCCTCTTTCTAGGGGGGTGAGTAGATCTGTTCTGCAGGCACTCTTGGCACTAGTCAGAAATTCTACCCAGTTTTGTGCTGACAACTCATGGTACCAGGCCAGCCAGAACTGTCGCTTAGATCTGTATTGGTAACTCGTGGCACTTTTTAGCCCAGCAGCATTTTCCTGGACTGTGGGTTGCAATGGCCATGGGAGAAGCACAGTATCTGAACTGGAGTTTCAAGGGAGTAAAGTCCCTTATCTTCTGGTCAGTTGCACTTCCTGGGTGGGGCAGCGCCCCGCCCTGCCTTGGTTCGCCCTCCTTGGGCTATACCCACTGTCCAACCAGTCCCATTGAAATGAACCTGGTACCTCAGTTGGAAATGCAGAGATCACTTACGTTCTGCGTCTTTCTCACTGGGAAATGTGCTCCAGAGCTGCTCCTATTCAGCCATCTTGGCTGAAGTCTATCTTGGTTTACTTCCTTTTACACAAAACTTTCATGATTATGTGGTAAGATCTTGCTCCTCTCTTACAGAGGGTTAGCAATAAAGAAATAAGCAAAAGAAACTTCAAAGGTATTCCAGGAATTTAACTCGGATTATTGTCTTTTCTCATGTTGGCCCCCAGGGTGAGCAAGGACTTTAAAATACAAAACAATGAGTAAACAAATACCAAGGCTATATCTGTGGTATACAGTGGAAGGTGTGGTATACATGACTTGTGTGTGGTATACATATGTGGTGTGTATGAAGGTGTGGTATATTTGACCTGTGTGTGAAGAACTTTTAATATCTCTGAGTGTTCTGTTCAGGGACACCCTTTATAGCCAATTACAAGTGTATGTGGAGCTTCAAAATTCCCAGGCAGCACCATGGGTGTTAAATATCCTCTGGTCAAGGGAGAGTATCGGCTCTGTGTGTGAGCTTGGAGAGGCTCGCCAAGATCATCTCTATGTACACTCATGTCATTTTTCATAAACTGTTTCTGAGTCCTGAGGAAGAAACAGCCTTGTGGCCACCATTCATCATTTCTAAAGCTAGCAGCAAAGCCATCCTTGGCAAGACTTCAGCTCTCTAAGCCAAACCACCAACAGCTACTCTTTCACACAAGGATTCCTGGCCTGACCTACACTCTGCTAACCACACAGGCAACACCCTTCATAACTGTGTTGCACGGCGGTCATCACCAGGGTGCAGGCAGCTGGGGACAGAAGGCGTATGAAACCAGTTTCAATGTGTGGGCCATAATTTGTAGAGCTTTTGTGGAGTGTGACTTGTGACACAGGTTAGCGACGGGTTTAAATGAGTCAGAAATAGATGGTCTTGTTAAGAACAAGTGGGGGAAATGTGTGATAATTTTACGGGGTAATTTTTCTGTAATATTTTATTATCCTTTTAAAGTGTTTATTAGAAATGGTTGAAGCCATCCCTTCTCCCTCCATATTTGCATAGCACTATGTATTTTATATTATTTATTACAGTCTTTCCTGAATTAGTAATGTACATGCCAGTTTTCCCGGTAGACCTAGTAGAGCAGGCATTACCATTCATCTATTTGTATCACTTCCACAGTGTCTGGAATAGTGACTGATTTGGGGTGTCTTTTTAACATGAGTGACATTTTCCATGCTTAATTAATATATGTTTAACTTACTTAACTTCATTGTTAAAATAAAGGTAAAGCACAAAACATAGTGACACTTATTGTAAGAAGTCAATAAGCAAAAGTAATAAAATTCAGAGGTTTTAAAGTGTACATTCTGACTCATGGTGATTATTTGTGTGTCATTTGATGAACACATTTTGGATTATAGTTGAGATTTTTATATCATTCAGTTTAATTAGAACTTCTATGTATATTTTCATTTTAATAAATGTCAATCTTTTTTCTCTAAAGTATTAACAATACAAGGAAGGAAAGAGACAAAAGTAATAAAACCACAAATAGAAAGACCAAGCTGGAGCTTGCCCATCTAATAGATATTTCTATGCCAGCATCAACCTGGCTTCTCCCAGACAGACTGAAATCAGTCTATACTTTGCACATGGACAGGAATGTAAATATTCAGATAATGTTCAGAAGAAAGGTTTAGCTGTGACATGGGTTGAAGCTCAGGGATTCTGGAAACAACTGGTCATTGAAGCAGGGATTGTTAAAATAACATGTTGTTTTAAAATTCTTCACTGGGAGACTAGTATTTCAACACATTTGAATGACTTCCTTGCAACAAAATGCTTAGGCTTAAAAAAATGAAGCCGGATAGGTAACAGGAGCTTCCAAGAGAAAAACCACTCAACTTAGATACATAACATGGCCAAGAAATCCAGACTCTGTAGTTAGAAGTATTCCCAGCAAGCCCACCTCATGTTGTCTATTCTCAAAGAGGATGACTTTGGGTTGGACCTACTTTTCAAATAAAACTGTTAGGTTAGTGAGAAACAAATTTCAGATTTCTAGTTTCTCATTAGGGAATTACTGAGGAAATTGATGTTTAAGTGACAAATTTTGATTTTCTGATATTTAGGGGAATAAAGATAAATACTTCTATCCAACCCCTACACAAATCCATAAATTATAGTGATTTAGTGAGTGCCTATATGAAATAAGACTTGTGCTAGAGTTTAATCTACTGAATTTAAGTGATGAATCAGTTGCATAAAATGAGAAATCCTCTAATTTGAGTAGACAGACTATGATCTTCATTTATATAATGAAATTGCTTGGTGGGGGGGGGAACTACAGTTATTAGATTAATACCCATAACAGGAATATTGCTTTTTTCCCAATATTTATTCATTCTTTGCTTACCGTAAGTCTTATAGTCTTATTATTTTGGCTTTTGTTTGCACATCCTTTTGTTTCTTTTAAAATTATTTTTAATGAATTGTTAATATTATTTTTCATTGACAAATCTTAACTGTATACATTTACAGAGCACAGTGTGGTATTTGGATATATGTATACAATGTGGAATATTTTTGTTTCTGATTCCTCAATAGAAATAAAATAATAATAACTGTAAAAGCACATGAAATAATGGAAATTTCAACAGGCAATATGGACTTCTAGAGCAGGTTGGAGAGGACTTTATGAATATCCCTAGGTCTCTCATAAATAATCAAGGTCTGTTGTATAAGGATTTGTGAGAAAACAAGACTATAAACCATGTGTTCTTGGGTCTTTACCTGTGTACATAAAAAAGTCTTCACATGAAGCAAGTATGATTATTTATTCTTCATGTCTATTAGAAGTGAAGGTAAATGTGAAAGTGGATCTCATTTTTTTTTATTGTGATAAGAAGCTGGGACCCAGGAATGCCAGGATTTTGCCCTGCAAATCATCTACCTTCTCACCTCCCAGTAGGATTCCCAGGTGATCAATGTGAAAGGATCAGTAGACAATTAACAAATAAAGCAGCATTTTATTGTAAGCTGGGTGAAGACCCAACCCTCAATGTAGGACTCACTGAAAAGGCTGGCTTGGCATATCTTGGCTTGAGCTAATGTCCAAATTGGACTAAGTCTGGCATTCACCCACCCCAAAGCCCATACCTAAACCTTGAATCTCACTCCCATGATCAGCTTCATGATCAGGAAGGAAACCAAAAGATATGGCATACAAATAAGTGGAGTAAATATTTGCATATGGTGAGAGAGAGAGTGAGAGGACACCAAGGCTGCCCCAAACAATCAAGCCCAGGAGAGATGAAAGAGAAAGCATGCCTGTCACATGCATGATTAATGGGCCCTGTCAGTGCTCACAGTCCAGCCTGATCAGCAAGCTCCCACCCCCGTCACTTTTGGTGAGGGGAGCCAGGGTGGGATGGTCAGAAAGGCATGCATTCCTCCCCATTTCCATAGCAGGGGTAGATCAGAATGAGCCAGGACCTGGGCTTGTGCTGATGGAAGCAGGCAACAAAGAAAAAAATAATGACAACCTTTGGTGACCTTCTCTTCATGGCTCATGATCTGAGGACTGAGAACTAATGTTTCTAATCCATGTGTCACATTCCTGCCTGCGCCTGTCCACCCCTGCCCTAATACCTCATGCAAAGATATTCAAGGGCTACTTTTGTGCTCAAAGGAAACAACAGCTCTCTCTATTCCCCCAAGTTCTGCTGCTGCTCCAAAGTCTGCCTTGATAAATAGTGAAAGACATAGTAAAAAAAATTGTTTTAATTTTTAATTTCTAAATAATTTTAAAGTTATATCAGTAACAACTGTATATAGTTTATAATGTCAAACAATTTTAAAAGTTTTAAAGTAAAAAAGTACCCTGTTCCACCCCATCCCATTCCTAAGGCATTTTATCCCAAAGCCAACTCTACTTAACTTTTCTGATTATTTCACATGATTTTAGCTTCCATATATCTAAATAGTATGTTGATTTTGCTAGACTTATATAAATTATGTACATGTTCTCTCTCTTTCTATGTATATACACACACACACACACATACACCCACACACATGCAAGCCTAGCAAAAGGAAGGAATGTCAATGAAACCACAAATAGGAAGACCAAATTGGATCTCACCCATCTAAGAGAATGGATATGTACATATAAATATACATGTATTAATATTTAATGTGTCTCTGTGTGTGTATGTGTCTGTGTGTGTGTGTGTGTGTGTGTGTTTTACACATTATATACTTATAACCTACCGTTGGAAATGAGGATTCACTTTTCTATACTCACTATTACATCATGTAGGCAATGTGGGGAGGGGATGGAGATAGCAAACCACCATGGCATGTATGTACCTATGCAACAATCCTGCAGGATGCAGGATGTGCACATGTACCCCAGAGCCCAAAGTACTAAAAAAAATCAATAGTTTACATTCTTATGACTATCCAAATATTGTTCACTATTCTACTTCCATCCTTCTTATAAACCCTCTGATGCTGTTGTTCTTCTTTTTGGAGTTAATTGTTTTCTCAAGTTTTTATTTGCCTAGTTTTCTATGAAGTAATCGATTTTTTTTAAGAATTCTAATCTCTGCCATAGGCCCATAAGCATTATTTTTTTATATACTCAAGTATGTCCTCTGTTCCAATTTGTGCTGTTTTCTGTGAAGGCCTTCTTTTCAGCTATAAACTTGAATATTTCTTTTGGTGCTCACTTATATTGGCTATTCTTTTTGCTAGATGTAAACTTTTGTTCTTAATCTCTTTTTTCTTTAAATTCTGTTCAAAACCATATTCTAATATCATTCTGAAATAAGGTGGTAATAAGTTAGTTTTTCAGCTCCAATATATCAGAAATATTTTATTACCACATCTGATAGTTTATCTGGGTACAAAATTTGATGCTGAAAGTCTTTTCCATCAGAATTTTAAAACTGAAGCTCCCTTGCCTTCTAACTTCCAATCTAATTGCTTAGAATCTTGTTGCTGAACTAATTCCCAAGACTTTGAGAGGAAATAGTCTGGAATGGTTAAAAATGAAACCAGCTAGGTTCATATCCCTATTTAACCTACCAATTTAACCAAGTGGCATTTGACAAGTTAAGTAAACTTGCTGTGTATCTCTTCCCTTCTCTGTAAAATAGGATGTGATAAAATTTTTCCAGAATTAGTCCATGTCTTGGTTATTGTTATTTTTTGAGGATTTTAATTTAAAGGGAGGAGAAAATGTTTTGGGTAAAATTTACCTTTGTGGGACTTAATCTTTTTATGGATGAACATAAGTTTCAGTTGATGATCTGTAATACAGATTTTCAGTAAAACACAACATATAATACTAAGCACATCCTACAAACACAAATACAAACCCACTAAGTTATGGTATGTCAATTTTTGGAAAAATAACATGGATTGTGATACTATTCAACTTGTAGTCTATAAATTAATTATTGTGAATAGTAAAAAAAAAAAAATCCACCAAGGGTCTTTCTCTCTGAGGAGACACTTTCCAACTTGAAGCTCCACAGTCACACAAAGTTAGATGGAGATTATGAGGGACACATATTACAGCCAAAGATGGTTAGAACTCTCAGAAATAGAAGTGGTGGAGGGGGACAGGGAATATTATCAATCACGGCTGGGGGAAAATATTCCTTTCTTGAGAAAATAATAAATAAATATGCTGTAAACAGATAAAGTTAAATAGAGAAACAAAATTAAAGTTTCTGTTTCCGTTTTGTTCAACAATAGGTTTCCTCAGTCTTTAAAATGTGAAAGTGGACTGCAAACCTGCAGAGGAGATTCACTATGTCCTTCTTTATCCTGATTTGACCACATATCTCTGACTTTTGATTTTACGTTAATAGGTTCTGGAAGATTTGAACAAGCTTGATAAAACCTGCATTAAAATTCATTCTCAACCAGTTTGTTAGCAGATCTAGCTATATGGATCTGCTCACAGAAAGGAGAAAATGCATCTAGGCATACAGAAAGGACACATTAATTAATTGAAAAGGGGAACATGAGGAAGGGCAGTGATACAAGTTTCATTAGTTCAGATTCCCTAAGAAGCAGATTTCATTGAGATTAGATGTGTGAGACATTTATTGACAGAGAGAGAGCAGCAGAAGGTAGGGAGAGCCTTCAGAGGCTAAAGCCTATGAAAAGTCCTACGTCTCACAGGACTGAGTCTGCCCTAGTACTCAATGCATTCAAACATTGGTTGAGAGTAGCAGGAAGAAACACAGTAGGAGGTCCATATCAGGTGGTGAGTAAATTAGGCTCTCCACAGCAGGAGATCTGAACTTCACAACCTCTTAGCCAACCACACAAGCAAACATTTAGTCAAACAATTTTAAGACACAAATTTACAAATTTGTTAATTAATGACCCATTGTTTGCTGTTATTCAAGCATAATAATTTATTGTTTTAAAGTGAATTTCCCTCTGTTTATTATGATAATTAATGCTAGGAATGTGCTACCCACCCACAGATGAGAAGATGAGTTTTGGAAGTATTCTGATTTGGAGATGGAAAATGTGGGCTGTTTGTTTCACATCATTGTGTGACTTGCTTAACCTCTTTTTCTCAGCTTCCCTGTTTGCAAATTGCTGCAGCCATTTTATTAGAGCATTTTTCTAAAGGCTAAAATAACCTATGTAAAAATTCTCAGGAAATACTATGAAAATTGCTGTTAACAGGGACTGAGATTGAGGCAATGTTTTCATGTAATGTAAGTTCTTAGGAAAGCAGAGGCTCTTATTTCATTTATGGCATGGTTATCTTTTAGAACAGAAATAAGAGCCTGGCTAATAAAATTTCTACTAAAAATTTCATTTTGTAAACATTAAACAGCTTTTTAGCCCAAATGTTTTTTATCATAAACTCAAAAGCTAGTTCATGTCTTTCCTGTGTATTTTTTGTGTCATGATAGAGCAGCTGCTTATTAAAAGTTATCATTATGCATTTTCATTCCATATATCTCATTCTTACATTTTTGTATCTATATATTTGTTATGATTTATTTTACTAAAGACAATAATTACATACTATAACATATATTGATGACTTATTACATAGCAGAAACTATGTTAACAGGGGATCCAACTACATTTGTTGTCTTCTATATCCTAGGACCATGCTGACAATCTTGAAACAGTACTAATTTTCCAATATCTTTTATTGGAAAAACAAAATGAAAATTAACAGAACTCCCTTGGGAAGAGTTATGTTGTGCAATAAATAAAGTCACTGTAGTTTCATAAACCTTGGGCACTATTAAGCCAGAGAGAAAAGTGTTGTATTTGGAAGTTCCTTTTATTAGTATTTGATGCTATACACACTGGGTGCTATAGAAGACAAAAATAACCAGTGATGCAATAATGAAACAGACAAAAGGTCAAATAATTGAAAATCCAATATAAGATGGACATGATGACTAATAAACAGAGTTTGCTGCAGAAACACAAGGAAAGGACAAATTTCCTTTTCTGATTTAATTTTTTCCTACTTTGCGTGATAACTTTAGTACATTAAGTACTAGGATCTGACAGCCTTTTCTGGAAGAAAGGTCAATCTCCATGATGGTATTTAAGAGCATTTAAACAGATTTTGTCTGTTCACTTAATAACTGGGTAACTGTATATAAATTGCTTAAGCCCTCTACTCCCCAGTTTCCTTATTTAAAAAAAGAGACTAAGAATATGTAATAGGGTAATTATGAGTATTATACAAGGAAATATATTTAAAGTAGTTTCCATTGTGCCTAATCCAAGTAAACATATAAAATTATAGCTTTATTATTTAAAAATATATTGTTTGTCAACTCTTCATTTAAATGCTAGTTTCGTGAACTTTTCTTTCTTTTATTGAAATTCCCAATATTCCTTGTAAGTTATGCAATCCCTAACTTGGTAGAGCTTTCCATCAAAATTTTGCTTTTAGAAATGTAATTGTCTAATACTTAATTACTAAGGCATCTAGGGATAGTCCTGGTTAACTGTTGCCTTTCGTATTCTAATAATACACACTGTTTAATCCATTTCTCCTAAAAACTAATTTTTTGTTTTTGTTTTGTTTTGTTTTTATTCTTTAAGTTCTGGGATACATATGCAGAATGTGCAGATTTGTTATATAGGTATACATGTGTTATGGTGGTTTGCTGCACCCAACAACCCATCATCTACATTAGGTATTTCTCCTAATGCTATCCTTCCCCTAGCCCCCCCACCCCCCTGACACGCCCTGGTGTGTGATGTTCCCCTCCCTGTGTCCATATGTTCTCATTGTTCAACTCCCACTTATAAGTGAAAATGTGGTATCTGCCTAAAACTCAGTTTTACAGCTGGAAATACAGTATCAACTTCTCTGTTACTGTCACTCTAGTTTGCTCATAACTCAGAAAATCAAAAACCAAGTTAACAATGACATTTTGTTTATGAAAGAAGGTTACATAGATAAGTGAGAGTTACTCATACTGAACACAAATGAGTTGTTCAGTTTATCCCATTGTTCAAAAATAATCAGATCACCAAAGTTAAGGGAAGAATGACTTGAGCAACAATTGTAAATACAAACTCTTCTTCAGCTTCTGGGAACTGCAGAACTGGCTCTCATATCTAGTTCTATATTGAATGGATAGGTGTTTTACCTCTATATGTATCCCCTGATCTCAAGCATTTACTAATACCACAGAAAAAAATAGCACACTAACTAAAGAAACACCATTTTTAATAACATAAAGCAAAACAAACAGAAAAAAATCACAAACAAAGTCAACCAATGAACAGCAACACTTTCTTCAGCACAACACTAAACATTAGCTGAGAATGGTAACTCAAGAAATTCAGTATAATGGAACTGAATTGGAGTCCATATATCTGTTCAACTACATCTATGATAATATTTAACTTATGTAATATACTGCTACTGTTATTAATAATACAAATAACAATTCTGAAAGAAATATGGTAAAATATTGAAATTTAATCAATTATGCTGATTATGTTATTTTCTTTATTTTTCAGTGTACTTAAAATATTTCATGACTTTTTAATGATGAAAAAATTTAAGGTAAATGATTTTTCATGGGGCACCATGGAAACTGGAAGACATGCACTGGGATTCTGATTCTACCACTGAATGGATCATTACTCTTGTCAACTCTTAGTTTCTAGCTATAAAATCTCTATCTTTAAAAAAAAGACGGCCATAAAATTGTTCTGCTATTTTTTTACCTGCCTCATAGGTATTTTATAACTACAAAAAAAGTTGATGTTAGAAAATACTTAGCACAGTGCCTAACACAGAAAATTCTACTAAATATTTTTGCCTGAAAAGCAGTTTTAATCATAGTTGTTATTATGCATAAAGCACATTCTACACAAAGCAAGAAGACTGATGTTGCCAGCCGATTTCTAACGTGCCTTGTGACAATGAGCTACTAGAGAAGTGACCTTGCAGCAACATTCACTGACCAAGAAAAGTGGAGAAATAGACTAGACTGGATTTGTGGTCAGAGCGTTGGAGTTAATGAATAATAGTACCTATTTTAGTCATGCTTCAGTAAAGGCTAAATTAAATTTCTTAGACACAAAATTGACAGAGGTACATGGAGGGAGAACAGATTCCTGATAAAACAAGAACAAATTTGAACTATGGTAAGAAAAATGAAGGCTGCCCAGTCTCACTTCTGAAAATTTCAGAGAATAATGAACACTTGAAACAGAGTTGGGGGCCTTTCAAGGGAACATATAAAGCCACCGTCTTTGGGAAAGTAAATAGATATTTCCAGCTGTGGAATAATTTAATAGAGTTCTTACATAGGAAAAAAAAGTGCAGAAATTTGAGCAGAAATAGAAATATCAAAGACCAAAAAGAAGAAATTTGCAAAGGTGGGATCAACGTGTTGAACAACGAAGAGTTTAAGCAAGAATCATAGCTCCAATCCCAGTCTTCTGAGTGTGAGCAGGAAAGGAAGGGGAAGTAGCCATTGGCTTTCAAGACACTGCAGCCGCGGGCAGGTGACACTGAGGACAATGGCACAGAGAGCTTGTGCAGAACTCCTCTAAGAGATGGGGTGGCAAGAATAGACATAAGGAACGGCTGAACCAAGTGTGACTATTAAAGAATGAAAAATAAAACAAAGGAACAGCCACCATGACAATTTATAAAGTAAGCCGCAAGGTAGAATTCCCAGAGAAGAGAAGCATACAGGGTGAGCCCGCCCCACTGCAGAGTCCGCTCTGTTACAGAGTGACTGGGTTTACCTCTGGCTGCTAATGGCAAGTGGGAGAAAGTTGAAAAAAATTAGAAGAAAGGAGGAAAGGAGGCATTAGGAACCTTTTTTTGAGAGAAACAGAAGGATAAGATTGTAAATTGAAGATTAAGTTTGCCGTGAAGTCTGGCGGGGAAGAACAGGAATGATAAACAATATAGCCAGGGTATACAAGAGCAAAGAGAAAGTGACTGGTTTTCCCTGAACTTCAGGGAAAATGGAAAATAGCCCCAAAGCAAGAAATCAAAAGGTTGCTCATGAACAAAGATCTGATTGATCAAACAATTATTTTCTGTCTAAGACAGTGCATAACTCTGGTGTGCCATAGAGGCTTCTGAAATACAGGAATGTGTTGTAAACCAGGAGACTTCCATGAACCAAGCTTAACTGAAAAAATACCAGAGGGACTGATGAGTCACACTGCATGTAGAGCCATCTCTAGGTGTTCGAAGCTTTTCTATTAGAATATACCTGTTAGATTCTAAAGAAGAGGGAAGTAAGGAAGCCAAAGAGATAAATGGCGTGCAGGCTGAACACAATCTGGTCTTCCGGAGATGACACCACATGTACAATAATAAAACAAAGGCACTAGGAACGCCAATAAGGAAAGCTCACCCACAAGTGAAAGTGTGAATCAGTAATATATATAAGCCATAAAGATAAAGCTCCAACTGTCTTGAAGATGTGGGCATCAAAAATAGACCAACAAAGATTTTTGGCTCAGGCTTTGGAGAGAAAGAAGTTAAAAATGAAATTATGAAAATAAATAAAATAAAAAAATAATAAAATAGCAGGTGACTTTATAAAGTACTTAGTATTTTTCGAAGTACTTTTCATATATTCACTAGTAATGGGATTATAGCTACCCTTTAAGGTAGGACCCATTATTATGAGGAAACTGAGGCATAGAGAAGTTAAATAATAAATTGTGCAAGGTCACATTACTATAATGGCAAAACCTGGATATAAACTCAGAATTTTTGCCTTCAAAGTTTGTATTCCTGACCAGTGTGATATACTGCCACTGTAAATTAAAATTTGGGGCTTTAAAAATGATCAGTAATCTTATTCAGGCATATGTTAAAAGAAAAACTTCAGGTAAATTAAACAGAATTTATCTGAGCAAAAAATGATTCAGCCATCAGGTAACTCTAAGAATCAGAAGAGGTTCAGAGAGATTTTTTTAGGAGAATAAGCAGCAAGCTTTTATTAACAGATACAGAAGTAAAGTAGAAAAATCATTTTATTGGTCACAGCTAAGATGTCTGCCTTATTTGAGCGTGGTATGATGAGTTGACTGCCTGTGATTGGCTGAAACTCTTCTGTTTATTATACTCCTAAGTTAGATTTAAGTGCTAAGTGAGGTTGTTTTTTATTATGTAGGAACTCAAAGTTTGGAGACAGGCTCAGACTAGTGGCCTCCAGCTTAGTTAATTTAACATATAGAACTTCAGACTTTATGAAGCATGTATATTCACAATCCCATTTATCACCATGAAAGAGGCAGTGCAGGTAGTAGGGTTTCCCTTCTGCAGAAGAGCTGGCTGATGCCCAGGGAAGACTCAGTGTCTTCTTCATGTCCTAGTGAGTGACAGGTCCTTTTGACCTAAATCCTCGTCTTTTTTCCCCCCAAATCCTGTGACCTTTCAACAACATAGTGTTGAGTCAACTAGAAAGCAAGTAAGATTGGCCAGGTGGTTTCTGATGCCAGGTTTCTTGATAAATACAAATATTTTCCACTAACAAGTGGGACTAATGGTATATCTCTGTAGAATAATAAAAGGAAATAATGAAGTAGTTTCTGCAGGTTCATGTACACAGGGTGTGTGTGTGTGAGAGAGTGTGTGTGTTGGGGGGGGTGAAGATTTGGGAGTAACAAGGGCAAAAGAAAGAAAAAGTAAAAAACACTACTTTCTTCCCTTCAAACGTGAGGAATAGCAAGACCTCATATATATGTGTGCATTGTGAATGTCTGAATGCAGTACAATAGACTTTTCATCCAGTTAACCAAGAGATTGGTTTTGTTTTGGCTTTTTTTTTCTCTTTCTCTGTGTGGGCAGTGTGGGGCAGGTGAAGGTGAGCAGGAACATGAGGCAGCAAAGAAGTCAGAGTCCAAAAGGCAGTGATGGGATCTCACAAGTTGAAAGTGGGAAGAAGAAAAAAACAAATTATTGTATTTCTTTACTCATCTCTCAACAGACTTTAGGTTGCTTCTACATCTTAGCTATTTTGAATGATGCTGCTGTGAGCATGAAGGGCAGCTGTCTCTTCAAAACCCTTCTTTCATTTCCTCGGAAGCAAATGTAAGAGAAAAAAGAGAATCACATTCTTGAAATCACATGGATGAGTGTGCAAAAGAGAACAGGAAAGAACCAAAATAAGGATGAAATACTTTGGAGAAGAGAAGAATGAAATCCATGAAAAACAAAAACAAAAGTGACAAACATGGAAGAGTGCTGAGTTCATAGGAAATTTATATTTTGTTTCTGGTCATTTTAAAAGGCTTGCATGATGGTAAGAGTTGTTAATAAGCTAAATACATTTTAAAATAAAAATTTAAATCAAATGCGACTATTTATGTGAAAATATTCTCCAAAATTATGAAATGCTGTTGAGGTGTTAGATATTATTGTTGCTATTACCATTGATAGCATTTGCTGTGGTGTAATTCCTGGCAGGCCACCCAGTGATTTACTCAGCTCCATCATGTTGGGGGCTGTGGTTCCATGTTCTATAAAATGACCTGTCCTTCCACTCCTCTGAAGACAGTAGAATGGATATTATCTACTGATGTCAACTACAATCTTCTAATGAAAGAAATAGGGAGCTATTTCCCACTACTATTTAATATATAATGTAAGAAAATGATCATAAATTACAGCAAGAGTGATTTAGGTTCAGAATGGCAAAAAGAATATTTTCTTGCGGTTTATGCATGGAAACCGATTACTTGGGAAATAGGACTATCTCTTTCCTAGAGATAACAATAAACTGTTTTCTGCTTATTTTCAGTTGTTCAGAAGAGGACACTTGGAGGTGGACTGGGCAGTTGAAGGGGGTCATTTCAAGGGACGTGTTGAAGTCCTCGGGCTGTATTGTATAAAATGTCATCTATTGATTAAGATGTGCTATTAAGCTAGACGCCCACAGCAGTGCTTCAATTCCATGCATCTTCAAGTAGTCTTCAACGGCTAATACAATTTTTAAAATACCTTTGGTTCTGAAAATTGTTGAAAATGTTGAGAGTGAAAACATTGAAAAACCTCAAGTATTTCAGGTTATAAAGAAATCATTATTGGATTTTTCTGTTTTCAATTGCTATTTCATTTTTTTTTCCTCACTCAAATCATTCTTTGCCCAGGCTGATGCAACTTCATTTGCTTTGTTCACCCAAAATATAAGACTTGATGTTTCCTTCCTTATACAACTTCCTACTCAAATCCCCTATCTTCCTTAAAGGCCATGAAGGTGTTCTCTGCTTCCTTAGCCTTTCAACCAGTCCCAAAAAGTTGTTTCCCTTTTCGTTAAGAGGCATAAAAATGTCAGTGCCACTGAATATACAATATCTTTATTCTCATCGTCTAGGAGACAGGATGTGGTTAGGGTGTTAAGTGTCAGGCATGTCAGATTTCACTTCCTGCTTCATAATCAATCCAATATGCGTCTACCAGGTCCCTGTTACGTCCTAGCTTTTCCAAGAAGATCTTGCTTCTAATCTGACCTGGACTGCTCTTACTTCAATTACCCAGGGAAAAAGTTAACAATACCTGGCAATAGCCCTCCCCTTCATCTACCTCTTGGCCCTTCTTCCACCTCCAGGGTTATAAAAATGAAGGAAATGTGTTACGACTGATTCACATGGCTTGGGAGTTGCTTGCTGGATGATTTCATAGTCTGGCTATTAGCTGTGAAGAAATATAATACCATCTTTACATATCTGGTTTTAGTTGGTAGGGAAAGGCTCAAATTAAAGCCTCGAGAAAGGCAGAGGTAATGGAGTGAAAGAGAATTAGAATTCTGGGGACTCCATCTGATGATTTAGCAGGATAATTAGATGGAGTATGTATCCTTCTAATGGTGGTGTTTGATGCGCCAGTGTTTTTACTTGTGGTTTGTGTGCCAGGGTGGAAAGTGACTCTGAAGAATGCCATGCTAGCTTAGATGGAAGGAAATAGTGGGGAGAGAATGCACAGCTTTTTGGCTGGTTGATTTCCCCTGGTGGAGGGGCTAATGATGAGGTTGGCAGCCAAAAAGCCAGAGTTCTTGGGTTCAGCTTTAAATCCCATTACCACATTGATGGGTGGTCTTGAGACAAAATCCTGTAATGGTTAAGAGGTTGGGCTCTGAGATCAGGCTGATGAAGGCTCAAGCTCTGTGGCCTTGTGAAAATAAACCCAATATTTTTGTGCTTTAGTTTTCTTAACTGAAAAAAAAAAGCAGATAATAACTGTGTCTAAATGAGATAAGGTGTAAATTGTGCTAAGCATAGTGCCTGACACATGAAGACAGCTCAAAAATCTAGAAATACAGGTAATCCATCTTATTTCCTATTGTCAAACAATAGGAAATAAGATGGATTACCTGTATTTCTTGATTCAGCAAATTTTTATTGAATGCCTATTATGAATCAATAAATGCACATGATATTTTGGAAGAAAAAAAAGGGCACCCTGGGCAAATCTTTCACTCTGGGACTTATAATCTCATAAAAAATAATAAATTAATAATAATAATAATAATTTAAATACTGAGCTACTTAAGTAAATGTGATGAGAGTTTGAGAATTCAGGAAAGAGGGTAACTCTACATTGGAGTAAAGAATGTCTTGAAAATATTTAAAATATTTAGGATAAATTAGAAACATTTTGTGGTTGCCATGAAACTATTGGAAACAGCAGTTACAGAGAAGAGAACTAACCTTGAATTAGAGGGTACAGATTTAAATCCAGTGGCTCTGTCACCTTTTTTTGTTATCCTGGGGACTCTTTCACCTCTCTTATTTGAGTTTCCACAACGGTAAAATTAACATAAGAGATGATGCATGGATTTCCCGAGCACAGAGCAAGATAACATACACAACAGTGCCTGGATGTGGTTTGCTCTAGGGAATATTTCAAGAAGTAAATATAAAACAAACGCAGTATCAATGCTTACTTCCTCTGTTTCTCTTCCTTTCTTTTTCCTTTCATCAAAGCTACAGTGGCTCTCATTTGATTCGCTTAGTTCTTATGCTATTTGCGTGGAAGTAAGCAGATTCACAGTTAAAAAGCATTCAGAAGTGTGCCAGGATGATTCACTGGACATGTCGTATTTCTCTTGCATCTTCCAGCAGCTTCTTGAGTGCTTCCTGACCAGAGCTGCTGCCACCAAAGGTGCAAGTGGATGGAGCCGGGCTTGATGTTTGAATGTCTGGCCTCTGCTCTTAACTCTGCAAGAACTTCACTGAGTGAGGCTAGTACACTCACCCTATAGTCTAGAAAGCACTTACAATACCATTTCCTGCCTCAGGGAAGCTATAGGAAGATAAATTCACTAGCGCCAAAATTGGAGATTCTTCCAGAGGAAAAGCCCTGTCTCAGTTTTACACGAGACTTTTTACCGTGTTATCCTTCGCTCTCCTGGGTGACTCTGTCACCTCTCCAGGATCTAAACGGCCTTTGAGTAATATAATAAAGACACCCAATGTTTCCCTCCAGGCCATTCTAGGGCTGCTTCTCTTGGTCTTAACAATTAAGTGCTGGAAATGAAAATATTTCAGCAAACTGTACAACCACAGCATACTTGATGAGGAACTGTCCTGGACTTGTCAAAGTGCATGGCAATTCTTTAAAATGTGGCTTGGAATGGCAGTTTTAAAAAAAATTCTAATTATCTTTTATTTCTTGAAAAAATCATTCATGTTTGCATTTGTAACACAGATGTACCCTTCCTTTCATGGGCAAAGTTTTGATACCTCATGGTTATTTATAAAAGTTCACTATGGTTGGGGGTGGAATATAAGTGGGAGTAGTTATCTACCTTGTCTCCATCTACTTTTTAAGTTCAGTGTCACTACAATATAATTCACATACCATACAATTCACCCATTTAAAGTGTACAAGTCAATGATTTAAGTATATTCAAAGAGTTGTGCAACCGTCACCACAGTGAATTTTGGATCATTTCATGACACCAAAAAGAAACCCCACACCCAATGTCAGTCCCTCCCCAGTTCCCCCAACCCCCCCCCACTCCAGCCCTGGCAGCCACTAATTTACTTTCCATCCCAGTTGATTTGCCTATTCTGGACATTTCATTTAAATGGAATCATACCATATGTAGTCCTTCTTGCACTGAGCAAGGTGTATTCCATGTTCATCCACGCTGTACATCCACATTGTAACATGCCTCATGCATCATTTATGTTTATTGCTGAATCAGATTCTATTATATGAATATCCCAGATTTTATTTATCCATTCATCAGCTAAGGGAGGTTTGAACTGTTTCTACTTTTTGTCAATATCAAATAATGTCATAATTATTGAGGTGGAGACATATTTTCATTTCACCTGGGTATATAGCTAGAAATCGGACTTCTGAATCATGTAGTCACCTGCATTTAACCTTTTGAAGAACTGTCTGGCTGCCTTTCAAAGGGGCTTCCCTCATGCAGCATCTCCAGCATATGGAGATATGGAGGGTTCTCATTTCTCCGCATCTTAACCAGCACATGTTATTTTCTGTTCTTGTGATTGTAGCCACCCTACAATCTGGGTGTGAAGCCCTCTATTTACTCTTCTCTTTTGATTATTTCTTCTTTGATCATCATTTCTTCATGATTGAAATTAATAATTAGTTCCTGATTATCCCTTCTCTAAAACCAGAATAATATCCAGTCCTGAATATGTCTCTAGTGGGAATAGCTCAACTGCAGAGAATGTGATAATAAAACCATGTGAAGTAAACAGAACAACAGTATGTATACACCATTTCACTGAACAAAAGATACTAGCAAAGAAGACAAACTACTCTTCACATCCAAAAGCAAAAACGGGAACTGACATGAGGACAAGACTAACAGACAGAAAATTCATCTTTCAATGACAACACGACTGTTCCAAAAATGTAAGACTTACCTTTCTTACCCAAGCATAAAAAGCACTCCTTGACAACAACCCTGAGAAATTTTTTCCTGTCTTGTCACAGGGGCCTGCATGTTCATAATGGTTAATAATATTGCTGGTGGTTATTTAGGCTAACATGAATAAGCACTGATTATGTTCAGACATTGGAATAAGTACCTTATCTATACTTTTGCAGCAACTCAATAAGCAACTCATATGTGTATGTGAATGTGTATATGTGATTCCCATTTTACTCATGAGAAAACTGAGGCACAGAGAGATTAAGAAACTTGACAATAGCCCACAGTTAGTAAACAGCAAAGACAGGGTTCAATCCCCTACCTGCCTTATCTGGAATCCTATAGTAAACCCACTACATCTCACAGACTCTGCAAAAAGGTATTTAGTGAATAAATGGATGAATATTTGCAAATACCAATTTTGAAACATCTAAGAAAGGGAAATTAATGTTTTTGGAAGAATGTAACTGAACAAAAGGACTTATAGATGACAGAGAAAGCTAACCTGCCACTTATCTTTTCATTGATGATTTAAAATCTATACACATTTACATCAAATAATTTAATGTGCATTTCTACATTAAATTATTTTGACTACAGGTGGCTACATTAAATTATTTTGACTACAAGTGGCTACAATGAATACAAAATTAATAGTAATAATTCCACAAGTGCCACTTCCCCTGCTTCCACAAAACCTCTTTAACCCTTCAAAATCTAATCCTATAATCTAATCCAGTTGTTCCTTGGAATGAGTTGGAGATGCATCACCTGAGCATGCAAACAATTCCTAGGGCCCCAGTAGCCACATGGCATCAGTGAAGTTCTTCCTCTCCTGCTGCAGTGTCCTCATCAGTACCTGCTTCCTGAGAAGCCAGTTTAGAGTACCACCCTCATGCCATCTGGCAGTGCCCACCATGGAGTATCCATGTTCATGTCACAAAGTCTGCATGCCTGCTCCATACAGAGTGCAATTCTCAATACGCCAAGGCTATGCTGGCTTTAGTGCAGATCTAGATGAAAGGCTATATCCCTCCCTGACTTTGTCACTAGAGAACCAATGCAGAACTGGTGGTGCTTCAGAGTTTCCCAGGAAACAACATCATTGTTCAAACAGTTTATCTTATAGCTGCACTTTGCTTTCTACAGAACTCAAATAGAAGCAGCTAATGCTGGCCCAGGGAACTTAAAAGATCTCAGATGTCCTTTGGGTGCTTCTCACCCATCCTCCTTTACCGAGGCTTCTTTCTCACATGCAATTGAATTCATTCACTAGATGCCAGAGAGCAGCTTGCTCTACTTGCTAACCAGTCAAACCCAGACATGTCTGAGTCCCCGGGGTGAGTGCAGCTTAGGCTCAAGCTGGGACCATGTCTGTATTACTTTTGAAACTCTTAATTATTTTGGAAATTTGATCAGATATTTTCATCACGTTTGGTACTGAGAGGGAGAAAACATGTCAGATTCTGCCAAATGTAATTTGAGAATTGCAACGTACATGTTTTTCTCCATTGCCAAAATGCACCCAATCAACTAAGATTAAGACGATGGTTCTGAGGCAGTATATTAAAACAAGAACATGCCAACGTCACACAGACATGGAATGTGTTCCATTGTTAAACAAACAGAAATGAGTGTGTGTTGTGCCTATGACTAACAGAACTTGAAATTTAAGAGGTGAAATGAAAAATAACAGATCAGTAATTAAGAGAAGCACAGTGGCAGAGACGTACAAATCAAAACATAGATTAAGGGGTCATTACTGTTTATTTTTTAGCCAACTAAAATATATTGACTTCTTACTACATCTAAGGCATCAGAGATATCAAGGAAAATACAACATGCTGGGTAAATTAATAATTGTAATGCAGGATGACATAGCTTATAATAAAGTGATAGAAGCATGTTATTTGTACTGGAAACAAGAAAAGAGTGTTTGAATCCTCCCAGTTGTTGGAAGTAGGTTCATTCAAGATGAAACTTGAGCTGAATCTACAAGATAGATCAAAAGACATTGAGGTACCAATGTCACTGAATTACAAAATCTAAGAGTCATGAGCAGTAATCGGATGAGGCATTTTCTAAAACGGACAATTCCAGTACAGGTTTCACCTTGGGTTCCACATGGCTTGGCTGGGTGGCACGTGCCAGCTCTGTCTTTCCAGACCCACTTAGTTGCTCTCCCTGAGCCCCGTATCTAGAAATGTAGCTCTAAGCAGATGTGAGCCACTCATCAGCAAAGCAGGAAATACCCTCTCCTCTACCAGCAGGTGGCTTTGGGTGTGGTAGCATGGCTGGAGGCTCACTCTCTACGTGTACAATTAACCCCTAGCACTTTGGTCTAGCTGCACTTCTATTTTGGGGTTATTGTCGGTCTATTCTGTTTCCTGCTCAGCCCAGAGTTCTAACTCAAACTAACCAGCTTGCCTAGGCTTGAGTCATGAGTCTAGCACTTGCCACTTGACTGTCATCCATAATCAGACCGTTCATTCTATCTCCTATCCTACATGAAGTACCCTTGTCTTTCTGAAAACCCCAGCAATTAAGGCTTGTCCATCAGAATGGATGGCCTTTGCTGTGAACGACACGTAGGCCTGATCTCATTTTGTCTTCCTTCCTTCAATGTTGTATAGTGAATTACCAACTTTCCCTACAAAGCCCTTTTCTACCTATTCTCCAGCTGCCTATACAACCTAGACCTTTCCCTTGAGCTCCAGATTCATCCAACAGCTTCATAGATGTCTCCATTTCTTAGACTTATAGTTTTCACAAAATCAACATGCCTGTTTTAAAAAAACCTCAATCATGTCCTCACCCACCACCCCAATTAGCCCCAGATTCTCTCTTGTATTGCATTTCATGGTTTCTGCACAATTGACAAAGCCAGAACCTAGGAAATTTTCTCAACTATTCTCTCTGACCACCTACAAGTTAGTGATTCAGTCTTGTTGAGTCTACCCATCCAATGTATCTGATTTTCACTCCCTTTCTCCATCCCAAATCCTCCTGCCATGGTTCATGTCACCAGTATTGATTTTCTGGAGTCTAGCCATAGCTTTCTCTCTATTATTTCACTGTCTCTTCTTCTCATAAGCTGAAGTCATATTGTGGACTGTAATGGTTCCACAAAGCCCATCTGATGCTGCAGTTTTGCTATCTTTATCCTTTTAATGACACCACTCTCTGTAAAATAAAGGACAGATTCCTAGTGTGATACCTAATGTCTCATAGTCTCTTCTCCAGCAAAGCAAATGATTGAGGGTTTCCCAAAACAAACTCTACTTTTCTCCTCCTTCTTTTCATTGCCAGAGCTCTTCCTTCTGTCACCACAGAAAAATTCTATTAAGCTTTAAGACCTGATTTTACACTTATGTCCCCTGTGAAGGCTTCTGTGGAAATCTCCTTTATACTTTCATATAAATTTACTACATGTGTCCCTTGTACCATTCCTGTAACTTACACATATTGTAATCTGGGCACCCAACTTTACATATTATTTTCAGTTTTTGTTTAGTTCCCCTCTCCACTAGACAAGGAACTCTTTGATTATTTTACATCTAGTTAAGGGTTTCTCATCAGTGATTATCGTGGCATTTGGGGCCAGTAATTCTTTGTTTCTGGAGGGGTTGTCTGCTCATTGCATGATGTTTAGCAGCCCCTCTGGCCTCTATCCACTAGACGTTAGCAGGATATTCTTCTTGACTCCTCAAGTAGTGACAATCACAAATGTCTTCAGGTATTTCCACACGTTCCCTGCAGGGGTGAGGAATGATCAAATTGACCCCAGGAAAGAACCACTAATCAAATTTATAGTTTGGCGTATTATCTAACTTGATTGTTTGATGAATGAAAGGGGAAAGGAAAGGGGAGAGGGAAGGAGGAAAGGAAGGAAATAAACAAAGGAAGAAATGTATGAAAAGTAGGATAGAAAAGCATGTAACAATATGGTTATTTTTGAAAGAGCCAAAAGTTGCACCCAGTCAGAGATCAGTTGCTTGTAAGTTCAAGATTAAAGTATGCTCATTGGTATCACTGGTAGTGATAAAGTGGAAGCAAGAAAACATGAAATAAAAATGAAAGGAAAACATATGTTAGAGATAGTTTAGCAAAAAGAAGGAAAATGAGAGAAAGCCAACAAAACGAGATGCATTGGTTATAGAAAATAAAGGACCACTAGTAGCACCCAAGGCTTATCCCAGATAGCAGTGACATGTGGCTGTGGTCAAGAGCACAGGTCAGGAACCAGGCATCCTGGGTCCGCACTCCTCCCTATCACTTGCTATCTAGCATCAGAACTCATCTGTAGAATAGAGGAGATAACCTATATCCTGGGCTGTTGCAAAGAATACGTGGTACTCCATGTACGGGATTTGGAAGAGTGTCAGGCACATTTTATGCACTTCATAAATGGTAACTAAATAGAGCCCCTTCATCTGCATTAAATGTTGTTGACAAAGAGCTGTATAGTGTTATGGGCCCAGCTCTGGTCTAGAAAGAATGTACCCCCAAATTAATCATCACGCAGGAGAAAGATAGATCTGAAATATAATTGTAGAGCCACTGGAAGTCTAGACATTCCTTGACATTCCTACTGTCAAGTATTCTGCTTCAGTGTTTGGGCAAATATGTTTATCTTTTCAGGCTGTGTGTCCTTGCATTTTTATTATGTCCATGTAATGCCTAATTTGGAGAAAAGTTTCAAGTTAAGCCTTGAGTCTTTTTTCTCTCCCTGTCACTGGGTCACCCTTGGCTTCTCACAGAAGCCATTAACCAAGAAACACTCAGGTACAAATCCCAGAAGAACTTGAGTGAAGCTGGGCCTGAGAGAAGCTGACATATTTACTGCTATTGACCTAGTCATAAACTTCTCCATGCCAGGAGCCTCAGGCACTGGTGGCGGGGAGAAAGAGGACGGAACAGTGAGGGGGAAGGGGTGTTTTGCCAGGTCCCCCTCAAAGGAGGGTGGATTGAAGGCAGGTCAGAAGTCAACAGCGGCTTAACTGTTGCAGTGTGTGCTGAAGAGGGCTCCACAGTCCTATCAGGGTGCAATCTCAGCATCAGGTTTCAGTGGGGAAGAGAGCTTGTCCCTAAATGAAAGTGCGGCTTTTGCTCTTAGAGAGCAAGCTTGAGAGCTGATGTAATACAAGTGTCAGGTTGATGTATGAAGGTCCCTGTGGCATTTAAGAAAACAGCAGCTGCTTGTTTCCTTTCACATGGTCATTCCTTCTGGTTTAAAGAGGCTAAGATCAGTGGACCCATCACAGATTTGTGGGAAAAGAACTTTTCAGGGTTCCAGTCCTAGCTCCCTGAATATAACTCCTTAATATTGTCATTTTACTTCTCTAGACTTAATTTTTTTTTTTTATTTGTAAAGGAAGAGGGTTCTACTTTCCAATTTCTGAAATCCCTAAATTTTTGTGACTTCTGCTTGGAGTAAGAATGAAAAATGTTCCCATAACACAGTGGTCTGCTCTGCTCTCTGGAGTCCTTCCTACATGCATTGCAGTGAGCATTTGCGGATGGAGTAGGGGAAAAGCAATGGCCATCCCCAGCTTTCCCCATCATCCTACATTAACATTCACATGTTGCAGGTCTCATTCTGTGAAATGAAGCTCAAGTGTGCCTCATTCAAATCTTTCTTTACTTATGCTGAATTCATTCCACTGCAATCTTCTCAATGTGTAGGTGTTAGGTTGTAAGATTCCGTATTGTGTGTGGTGTGTGTGTATGTGTGTGTGTGTGTTTGGGGACAGAGAAGCAGGAGCACAGAAGGATGAAGGACTGGTGTTATGGGTACCTACAAGAAGAGAGAAGAAATGAATTAGAGAACCAAGGAAGCTTGCATTCTCATCTTTATCCTAATATTTGTGTATTTAACTTTCCCTCTACCTTTCACATTATCCACACACGTACAAGTTTGTTTCATTAGAACTATATTTTAGAACTATATTTTAATAATTTTAGAACTATATTTTAATAATTTTGTATTCCCTAAGGGGACTCACATGTAGAAGATGAACTGAGTTAGATCTCTCCGACTACATACTGGAATTTTAGCACTCATTCATTTGGCTTAAGTGTTATCATTAGGCTAGGTGTGGTGGCTCATGCCTGTAATCTCAGCACTTTGGAACACTGAGGCAGGATGATTGCTTGAGCCCAGGAGGTTGAGGCTGCAGTGAGCCATGATCGTGCCACTGCACCCAAGTCTAGATGACAGAGAGAGACTGTCTATACAAAATAAGAAGCATTATTAGTAGTCATCCGCTCTTATTTTTAATATAGTATGTGTGATATGTGAGGCACTTTTGTAAGTACTTTATATGTGTTTTCCCTATTAATTTCATTATAATTTTATGAGATAAGTACTATTATCATCTCTATTTTAAGATTCAAAAAATATGTTATACGGAGAGTTTAAACAATATCTCCTAAGATGCACAGATAGTAAGTAGTAGAGCCAGGATTCAAAATCCAGACAGACTCGAGACCTAATGTTCCTACTTGATGTACAATTCTACCTGTGGATGTAGAGATGACCCTGAAAAAGTAGTACATTAGCTATTAAACATCTTGTTATGAATTGATGTGCTCCACACTTGTAGATCCCTAAGGTCTGGGATAACAGAGGGGTTAAAATGTAGAATAAGGAAAGACTGAAATAGATAAGCCACTAGCTAGACTAATAGAAAAGACAGAAGATCCAAGCAAACACAATTAGAAATGAAAAAGGGGGATATTACCACTGAGCCCACAGAAATATAAATAACCATCAGAGAATACTATGAATACCTCTATGCGCACAAACTAGAAAATCTAGAAGAAACAGATATATTCCTGAACTTTTATACACCCTCCCCAGACTGAATCAGGAAAGAACTGAATCCCTGAACAGTCAAATAATGAGCTCTGAACAGATAGTAATGTTTATCAGTAACAAACATTCTACCAACCAACAAAAGCCACGGACCAGATGAATTCACAGCCAAATTCTACTACAGATACAAAGAAGATCTGGTAGTTTCTTAATGAAACTATTTCAAAAAATTGAAAAGGAGGGACTCCTCCCTAACTTGTTCTATAAGGCCAGATACCCAAATCTGGCAAAGACACAACGTAAAAAAGAACATGTCAGGCCAATATCCTTGATGAACGTTGACATAAAAATCCTCTACAATATACTAGCAAACTGAATCCAGCAGCACATCAAAAAGCTAATCCACCATGATTGAGTTGGTTTTGTCCCTGGTTCAATATACACAAATCAATAAATGTGATATACATATGATTCATTATATTAACAGAACTAAAGGCCAAAAGCTACATGATTATCTCAATAGACGCAGAAAAGGCTTTTTATAAAATTCAATATTCCTACATGTTAACTCTCAATAAATTGGGTATTGAAGGAACATACATCAAAATAATAAGAGCCATCTATGACAAACCCATAGCCAACATCATTCTGAATAGGAAAAAGCTTGAAATATTCCCCTAGAAAACCAGAACAGGAAAAGACTACCTACTCTCACCACTCATATTCAACATAGTATTGGAAGTCCTGGCCAGAGCAATTAGGCAAGAGAAAGAAATAAAGGGCATCCAAATAGGAAGAGAAAAAGTCAAATTACCCCTGCTTGAAGATGACATGATTCTATACTACAAAACCCCATAGTCTTGATCCAAAAGCTCCTTAGGCTGATAAACAACTTAATAAGAAAAGTCTCAGGATACAGAGTCAATATACGAAAATCAGTAGCATTTCTATATACCAACAATGTCCAAGCTGAAAGCCAAATCAAGAACACAATCACATAAACAGTAGCCACAAAAAGAATAAAATATCTAGGATACAACTAAACAAGGAAGTGAAAGATCTCAACAATGGGAACGACAAAAGTCCTAAAAGAAATTACATAAACAAGTGGAAAAATATTTCATGCTCATGGATAGGAAGAATTAACATCTTTAAAATGGCTATACTGCCCAAAATGATTTATAAATTTAATGCTATGCTTATCAAACTACCAATGGCATTCTTCACTGAATTAGAGAAATAATATTTTAAAATTCATATGGAACCAAAAAAGAGCCTACATAGCCAAGGCAATTCTAAGCAAAAAGAACAAAGCTGGAGGCATCACACTACTTGACTTCAAACTATTCTACAGGGCTATAGTAACCAAAACAGCATGGTACTGGTACTAAAACAGACACATAGACTAATGGAACAGAATAGAGAGCCCAGGAATAAGGCTGCACATCTACAACCATCCAATCTTTGACAAAGCTGACAAAAGCAAGCAATGAGGAAAGGCTTCCAATTTAATAAATGGTGCTGGCATAACTGGCTAGCCATATTCAGAAGACTGAAACTTGACCCCTTCCTTACACCATATACTAATATCAACAAGATGGATTAAAGACTTAAATATAAAACTCAAAGTTACAAAAACCTTGGAAGACAACCTAGATAATTCCATTCTAGACATAGGAACTGGCAAGGATTTCATGACAAAGGTGCCAAAAGCAATTACAACAAAAGCAAAATTTGGCAAATGAGATCTAATTAAACTAAAGAGCTTCCACACAGCAAGAGAAGAGTAAACAGACAACCTACAGAATGGGAGAAACATTTTGCAAACTATGCATCCAACAAAGATCTAACATCCAGCATCTATAACGAACTTAAACAAATTTACAAGAAAACGAACAACCCCATTAAAAAGTTGGCAAAGGACATGAACAGAAACTTTTCAAAAGAAGAAATACATGTGGCCAAGAAACATATGAAAAAGAGCTTAATATCACTTATCAGTAGAGAAATGCAAACCAAAAGCAAAATGAGAGAGTATCTCACACCAGTCAGAATGGCTGTTATTAAAAAGTCAAAAAGTAACAGATGCTAGGGAGGTTGAAAAAAATGCTTATACACTGTAGGTGGGAGTGTAAATTAGTTCAGCCATTGAGGAAAACAGTGTAGTGATTCCTCAAAGAGCTAAAAAACAGAAGTACCATTCAACCCAGCAATGGCATAACTGGGTATATGCCCAAAGGAATATAAATTATTCTACCATAAAGACATATGCATGTATATGTTTATTGCAACACTGTTCAAAATAGCAAAGACAGGGAATTAGCCTAAATGCCTATCAATGATAGATTGGTTAAAGAAAATGTGGCGTATAGACACCATGGAATACTATGCAGCCATAAAAAAGAGCAAAATCATGTCCTTTGCAGGAACATGGATGGAGCTGGAGGCCATCATCCTTAAACTAATGCAAGAACAGAAAACCAAATACCATATGTCCCCACTTATAAGTGGGAGCTAAATGATAAGAACACATGGACACATAGAGGGGAAAAACAGACACTGGAGCCTACCTGAGAGTGGAGGGTGGGAGAAGGGGGAAGATCAACAAAAATAACAAATGAGTACTAGGCTTAATACCCACGTGATGAAAAAATCCATACATCAAACCTCCATGATGTGGGTTTACCTATACAACAAACCTGCACATGTACCCTTGAACTTAAAAGTTTTTTAAAAAGAAAGACTGGTAGAATTGATTATAAAATGTTTCAGTTATGTTTTGTAAAAAAGACAGAAAGAGGAACAAGAATTTCTGTATCAGTGGTTACACTTATCCGATGAAATTTTAGTTAACAGCTAAATACCCTAATCAACTGGCTTCAAACTGATATACACAGCTGTTCATCAGATGCCTGTGGAGCTTCAAATGAAAATAAACAAAACGGAATAACCTCAAAAGCAAGATCTTGCTTACACTGTGGATGGAGATGTAAAATGGTACAGAAAATTTGGAAAACTGTTTAGCAGCTTCTTACACAGTTAAACACACACTTCTCATATAACCCAGTCATTACACTCCTGCATCATGCAAGAGAAATTAAATCTTATGTCTACACAGATTCTTATTCATGAATGTTCATAGAAACTTTATTCATAATAGCCAAACCCTGGAAACAGCCCCAGTGTCAAACTGGTCAATACATAAACAATTTGCAGTATATGCATACAATGGAATGCTATTGAGAACATAAATAAAATTCTGATACATGCAACAACATGGAAAAATCTCAAAAAACATCATCCTAAATTAAAGAAATCAGACACAATGTACTGTATGTTGTATGATGTCATTTTTATGAAACTTGTAGAAAAGACAAAACTAGAAGGGCAGGAAGTATATAAGTATTTGAACCAGGAGTAAGGACATTAATTAACTGCAGGTGAACACAGGTAACTCTTCTGAGGTGATGAAAATACTATAAAATTAAATTATGGGATGTATTCATTTTCATTCTGCTAATAAAGACGTAACTGAGACTGGGAAATTTACAAAAGAAAGAGGTTTAAATTGGACTTACAGTTCCACATGGCTAGGGAAGTCTCACAATCATGGCAGAAGGTGAAAGGCACGTCTCATATGGCAGCAGACCAGAGAAGAGAGCTTGTGCAGGGAAACTCCCCCTTATATAATTATCAGATCTCATGAGACTTATTAACTATCATGAGAACAGCACAAGAAAGACCTGACCCCATAATTCAATTACCTCCCACTGGGTACCTCCTATGACATGTGGAAATTCAAGATGAGATTTGGGTGGGAACACAGCCAAATCATATCATTCTGCCCCTGGCCCTCCCAAATCTCATGTCTTCACATTTCAAAACCAATCATGACTTCCCAAAGTCTTAACTCATTTCAGCATGAACTCAAATGTCCACAGTCCAAAGTCCCATGACAAGCAAGCCCCTTTTGCCTATGAGCCTGTAAAATCAAAAGCAAGTTAATTACTTCCTAGATACAATGGGGATACAGGGATTGGGTAAATATACCCATTCCAAGTGGGAGAAATTGGCCAAAACAAAGGGATTACAGGCCTCATGTAAGGCTGAAACACAGCAGGGCAGTCAAATCTTAAAGTTCTAAAATGATCTCCTTTGACTCCATGTCTCACATCCAGGAGACACTGATATAAGAAGTGGGCTCCCATGGCCTTGGGCAGCTCCACCCCTGTGGCTTTGAAGTGTATAGCCCGCCTCCTGGCTGCTTTTACAAGCTGGCATATCTGTGGCTTTTACAGGCACATGGTTCAAGCTGTCAGTGGATCTACCATTCTGGGGTCTGGAGTACAGTGGCCCTCTTCTCACAGCTCCACTAGGCAGTGCCCCAGTAGGAAATCTGTGAAGGGGCTCCAATCCCACATTTCCCTTCCACACTGCCCTAGCAGAGGTTCTCCTTGGGAACCCCACCCTTACAGCAAATTTGCCTGGCTTCCAGGCATTTCCATACGTGTTCTGAAATTTAGGCTGAGGTTCCCAAACCCCTGTTATTGACCTCTGCACATTTGCAGGCTTGACACCATGTGGAAGCTGCCAAGGCTTAAGGCTTGCACCCTCTGAAGCCACAACCTGAGCTCCACATTGGGCCCTTTCAGCCACAGCTGGAGTGACTGGGATGCCAGGCACCAAGACCCTAGGCCTGGCACACGAAACCATTTTACCTTAGGCCTCCCAGCCTGTGATGAGAGGGGCTGCTGTGAAGACCTCTGACATGCCCTGGAGACATTTTCCCCATTGTTTTGGTGATTAACATTTGGCTTCTTGTTACTTATGGAAATTTCTGCAGCTGGCTTGAATTTCTCCTCATAAAATGGGTTTTTCTCTTCTATCATATTGTCAGGCTGCAAATTGTTTGAACTTTTATGCTCTGCTTCCCTTATAAAACTGAATGCCTTTAACAGCACCCAAGTCACCTCTTGAATGCTTTGCTATTTAGAAATTTCTTCCACCAGACACCATAAATCATCCCTCTCAAGTTCAAACTTCCACAAATATCTAGGGCAGGAGCAAAATACTAACAGACTACTTGCTAAAACATAAGTCACCTTTGCTCCAGTTCCCAACCAGTTCCTCATCTCCATCTGAGACCACCTCAGCCTAGATTTCATTGTCCATATCATTATCAACATTTCAGTCAAAGCCATTCAACAAGTCTCTAGGTAATTCCAAACTTTCCCACATTTTCCTGTTCCAATCTCTGCCTGTTACCTAGTTCCAAACTTGCTTCCACATTTTTAGGTATTAGCTGCACCCCACTCTGCTGCACCCCACTCTGCTGGTACCAATTTGCTGTATTTGTTCATTTTCATGCTGATGATAAAGACATACCTGAGACTGGGCAATTTACAAAAAGAAAGTGGTTTAATTGGACTTACAATTTACAAAAGAAAGTGGTTTAATTGGACTTACAGCTCCACACAGCTGGGGAAGCCTCACAATCATGGTGGAAGGAGAAAGGCACTTCTTATGTGGCAACAGACAAAAGAAGAGTGCTCGTGCAAGAAAACTCACCCTTATGTAATCATCAGATCTTATGAGACTTACTCAATCACGAGAAGAGCACAGGAAAGACTTGCCCCCATGATTCAATTACTTCCCATCAGGTCCCTCCTGCAACACATGGGAATTCAAGAAGAGATTTAGGTGAGGACACAGTCAAACCATATCATGAGATAATTGTATAACTATACAAATTCACTAGAACTGAACTAATTATTCTCTCAAAATGGGTAAATTTTATGGTGTGTAAAAATGCCTCAATAAAACTGATCTTAAAAAAATGTAAGCCTTCTTCTAAACTTATTAAATCAAAAATATTTGGCACTATTTTTTAATGTGGAAAAATATACCTAACATAAAATTTTCCATTTAATTATGTTAAGTATACAGCTCAGTGGCATTTAGTACATTCATATTGTTATGGAATCATCATGATTATCCATCTCCAGAATATTTTTAGCATCCCAAACTGAAATTATTACATATTAGACATTAATCCCAAATTTCCCTGTGCTCCAGCTCTTGGAAGTCATTCTACTTCTATCTTTAAGAATTTGACTACTCGAGATACTTCATGTAAATGGAACCATACACCATTCATCTTCTGGTGTCCGGTTGTTTCACACAGAATAAAGCCTTCTGGGTTCATCAATGTTGTGGTATGTGTCAGTATTTCCTTCCTTTTGTGGAATGATTTTTGATTCCACTGTATGTATTTACATTTTGTTTATCCATGCATCTGGCAATGAACATTACTCTTTGGTTATTGTGAGTAATACTGCTAAAAGCATTGTTGTACCTTGGTACTGTTTTTAAGATTTGTATTTTTTCTTCAGGAGGAAGGGAATCAATGGCTTTAATTATATTTAAAGGGGTTTGTGACACAAATCCTAGCCACATGACTGACTATAGTAGACACAAATAAATAAAGGCTTCATGCCTTCATTTCCTGGCTGGAGTATCAGTCTAGCAATTCTGAATGGATCATATACATAATATATCAAATATTTATCAACATATAGATAATGATGATCATCCCACAGTTCTCCAACATGTACCAGACTCTGTATTAGGCACTATTTTTTTTGAGATGGAGTCTCACTCTGTCACCCAGGCTGGAGTGCAGTGGTGCAATCTCGGCTCACTGCAACCTCCACCTCTCAGGTTCAAGTGATTCTCTTGCCACAGCCTCCCAAGTAGCTGGGATTACAGGTGTGCACCACCACACCCAGCTAATTTTTGTATTTTTTAGTAGTGACAGGGTTTCACCATATTGGCCAGGCTAGTCTTGAACTCCTGACCTTGTGATCCATCTGCCTCAGACTCCCAAAGTGCTGTGATCACAGGCGTGAGCCACTGCACTTGGCCACTAGGCACTTTTTATACATTATAACATTTAGTTTTTAGAATACACTCCTCATCCTCACTTGTGAGGCAATGGGGAATTAAATAATTTACACAAAGTCAGCAGAGATGTTTTAGTCAAATTCAGCTCGTTCTGACCCAAAGGTTATGTTCGTAACCACTTTGCAATACTGTCTCTGGAGACAGATTCCATTGACTCACTTGAACAGTTTGAAAATGGCTATAAGTTGGCAATGAATTTTAGGCAAGACTGGTGCTTTGATTTAAGAAATAAAGTAAACACCCCTCACACTTTAGAGTATAATTAGCAGAATCTAATAGCTAATAAGAAGACTAAGAACTCAAGCAGTGATCATGTTTTAGATCTGATTTGGGATTCTCTTGTGCAAACTTTAAGCCATTTGGAATCAATCCAGTTCTATTTAAACTAAACCTTCTTAAACTTCTTTGTATTTTCTTGCCCACATCTGGAGCAGAGAGAAAAGACCACTTTACCATAGCAACAAAGCCTCCATGGTCCTTGGCCATCACTCTTTTTTTTTTTTTTTTAGTAATTTTCTTTCTGTGAATCCTAGGCAGGTGTCGAGAGAGGGGATATGAGAATATGAACGTTTCCATCCTTAACTCAAAGCAGGCTTTCCCACCAAAATATTCACAATAGCCTGGAAGCAAGTCAGATAGAGATTTTGCTCTGATGCAAATAAACATCTTCTAGGGATAGATTTGTGTTCCCAGCTCTGACAGCTGCATTCTCACCTGGTTTTCAAACAACTGTTGGCTGCAGCTAAATGATTCTCCTATTAAAACAGAGACACTGGTATGCCCAGGCATTGTTGTCTGTTGCTTCATTTCTATTAATAGAGACTTTGGAGACAAAACTAAGAAGGAAAATACCACTCAAGTATTGAGCTTTGCCCACAAATCTAATCAAAAGGCAATTTGGAAAGTAAAGCAGAACAGGGATTGAATAGATTTACAATTGATACAAGTAACATGAGTCACCATGAGTCTTTCTTACCTGCTCTATATTTGCATGCCACTGTACTACAGCAGAGCTCCTGTGTTTAAAGTTTGTCAGTTCCCAGTTGGACTCCCCTCTCATTAAGGACAGCATTTGGGTTCCCACTACTTTTGTTTCCCATCTGTCCTCAAACACCAAATGATATTTTGGCAACAATATTTCCATTTACTCTTTATGATGTCATCTGAAGTAAAATATGATTTGCTTTTCCCACTTTTAGTGACATTAAGATTAATAAGTCGTGCCATTTTGTTGCTACAGACTGAAGATATACACATAAATATCTCAACAGAAAAACTTTGGGCTGTTGAGGACTGTACTTTTCATAAACTCATGAAGTTAACTCATGAGTTAACAGTACCTTATGGATTTAATCCTAGGCCTGTGGAGAGGATTAAAATGGATGCTCCTACTGGGTAAAGGGATAGAAACTTGTACTGTGAGATGAAGGGAGAACTTGTCAAAGGTGGTATCTTGCTCATTGGAAAGGGACGGTCTTTGGGAAGTAATGTGGAAAAAACGTAGTTCCCTTGCACACTGTGCCAGGTGGTACCTGGACCTCAGATCATGTTCTCTGGAGCTTGTGGAGAATGGGCACTAAGTATCACATTCTTGAGATCTGTAGAAAGGATCCATGTAGTGAATTTGTATCAGAGCCAGCATCTCTGTGTGTCGAATAATTAAAATCGTGGACCTCCTTGCTCATTCTCACCTGGACTGCATAATCTCAGAGTCTTTGTTTACTGTGGGAGGAAGAAGGAGCTACCAAAAAAACCGTATTGGACATCTTAAGCACTTTGGTGAATGAGAACTTGGAAGCAGATTTTACTTAATTTAGTGGGGATATGATCATTATCGCAAACATTTCATGATGTGCTAGTAATTATTCTAAGCACCTCTATCTACAAGGTAAATTCTCACATTTCACATGGAAGGAAATGTACTTGCTAGTTGTGCTACTTAACCTCTCGGTGTCTTCGAGTCAGGATTTGGAACCCAAGCAGTGCAACTGTAAAATGTCTCTCATTTAGGGAAGGCATGATTTACATTAACTGCAAGCTTAAGAAAAAGGAAGGATGATGAATGTCAGATGAGATATCCTGCTAAATAAACATGCACACACCCCTTTTGTTCAGGGGACTCACTATGCTTCTGATGATTCACCTACAGGTAATATTAGGAATGATGCTGGGTTTGATGAATATGTACTGTACTGGGCTGAGGTGCATTGAAAGTCTTTATTGCACCACTCCCAGTTAGAAGAGAGTGACTTGGAGATACAGAAGAATGAATTTATCTTTCTGCTTTATTCTTTTTTTCTCCCACATCTATGTTCTTATCCCTCATCTAGACACTCTCCTAGTCTAGACTGTTGGGAATGACAGCTAGGTATGACAGAATATTTTATTTTACACCTGTTTGGCTAAGTAGGTTCTGATAGTAATGTATTTCTTGCAAATGGAATTTGACATAGAAGGAGTAAGACTGAGCCAGGCCCTGAGTCCCGTTTTTCTTGTAGGCAATACATGTATATTTCCTCTTCTTACTTTTTCTCACCTGTTTTTCTCCCAACATTTCCTGAGTAGAAGCCAGTTCAGCCCCCAAACAACAGTTCAACTATTCCAGACATACCGCTGCCCTCTTGCTAACAGCTCACACTGAAGCAAACAGCACAGCCTGGGAGGTTTGCGGGTTTGTGGATTGCCACTGGACCCTGTCCAAACCCCGTTAGCCTGTGCCCAAGAAGGTCTAATGGGATCCACTGTCACGTTGCATATGATTTATTATTCCTGAGCTTTTTAAGAGCAAGAAAGCATTTCTCTTTTCCTCTCTTTCACCATGCGATTTCCACTCCATTACTGAGGTCAGTTAATGTGGCCTGCCAAAAAGAAAAATTTGAAAAAACGGACAGTGTTTTCTCCATAGTACCCTCAGTTGCCCTTTTATCTTCTCACTGGTCCCTCTTGCAACCCATGCTCTTCTTCTCCTTCCATCTCATTCACATCAATCTTGTTTTTTCTTTTCCTCCTGTCCCAGTACCTTCATTTTAGACTGAGAATACTGTATGGCCAAATAAATAGCCTGTCATTCCACAGACTTTCCTTAGTTTTAGTTTTCTTTTAAATGAAAGCAAAATTCTTTAAGAACTGGTTTGGTACCTTAGTTTTTGAAGTTGTTCTAATAAGAACAGCTCTGAAAGGGTCTAAGGGGAATGAAGAGATCAGTTAGGAGGCTCCTGTCATAATCGAAGTAAGAATAGATGGAACAGATGATGGCTTGAGCAAATGGGCACTGGGAAACACAGAGACACTTAGATATAATAGTGAGGCAAGGCACTCATGGGAGGAAACTCTTGCTTAGGAAAACAAAAGTGGCAATTTCAGATTGTCCATTTCTAAAATGATAGTGATTTAATTAAATGACACTAACTAGTGTCATTTCTACTTGGTAGCAAAAAGCAATGATACTGACACTTTTCATGCAGCTGCCTCTGGAAGGTTAGAAAAAAGGCAAATGCACCACATATGAATAATGAAGCAGTCTTCTGGTCCCAGTAGCAACATAAATTTATAATCTTAAAAACATGCTTAAGGAGGAAATATACTTTCAGTATTATAGGACTAGAATTTTAAACTAATTACCGAAAGATATGCTTCAGGTAAGAGAAAATCTTAAAGTTTTGAGTTATAAATAATCAACTACATTACAAAATAGTAACATTGATACCTAATTTGGGAAATAAAACATAATAGCTCTAGAAGATTAGAAAAGAAAGAATTGCTAAGTTAGAAAAATAAGAATAGTTAATATGTTAACTTACAGTTCAGAGACAGTAATTGGCCTTATACTTTTAGTAAAATATGCACATATTTAGAAACTACTCGAAGAATGAAACTAATGGATGGCTTATGAAATAACAGAGGAACAAACTCTACTGTTGTCTCTGAAATAAAATAAATAAACCTTAATCTTCTTTATGTCCTTAATTCACAAGTGATTAAAAAGAAAACCAGCCAGGCTGAGTTCTCATTGGTGGTGAGGCTAAACTAGAATTATAACTCACAGAGGACATTAAGTCAAAGAACGGCCTACCAATCCAAGGAAACAAGCCACCATATGTGACAGCAAAAATAATAAAAAGCATAATTTTACCCCCAAGAGCCCTTTTATTAGAATATGCATAGAGAAAATATAAATGATAATAGTTTAAATAATTAAACTGGTCATTGAAAACATGAATAAGGAATGACAGCTTTGAAAATTACTGTATAAAAGATTATAGAAAAGAGACATTTTATTATTAAAATTTTATAAATCACTAGATTATTTACATAGCAGATTCAATGGTAATTCTGAAATAGTTGGTGAAGTAAAAAATACATCTAGAGAAACTATCACTATTTTGTATAGAGCTCAGGAGATATGAGATAGGGAATATTAAATAAAAAGATGGAAGAAATAATGAGAAGCATTATTAAATAGTTGATCAAAGGTAAAGTTTTTCTATTACCAAAAAAAAGAACAACCATATTTGAGGAGCAAAAGATTGAAAATGTCTAGGAAAGATGGAAGATGAAAACAAAAACAAGCCCTCAGCTTTGGGATGCTAAATGAATCCCAAGAAGGATAAAAATACAATAAATCTGGTGAAATTGCAAAACACAGAAAAAAATGAAAAGATGATATTAAAGACTCCCAGCATAAAAAAATAGAATGTCTGTAAAGAAAGAACAGACTCAGCCCTGACTTCTTAATAGCATTTGTGGAAAAGGCAGGAAAATTATGCTTTCAATGTTCTTAGAGAATCCCAGCTAAACTGTCTTTGAAGAAAGAGAGTAGAATAAAGACATTTATATTAAAACAAAAACTGACATATTGACACAAATGGCTCACATCTAAGTAAATTTTGGAAGATATACTTCAGGTAGAAGGAAATAATCTTAAGAAAATTTTGAGATATAAGAAAAAATAATAAGTTGGTATATTATGTATGCATATATGTAGAAACTACTTAAAGAATAGAAATAGGATGTGACTTATCAAACAGTAGAGGGACAAAACAGAATATAAAAATTCAATAAATACATATGAAAACAGAGAATAAATATGAAATGAAGAATATAGAGGAAACAAAAAATATTTAGAAATGCTTCACACATACACAAACATACACACATATAACAATTATAGCAATTATGAACAGATTAAACTTTCTAGTTAAAAGACAGAATATCAAGCTTGTTTAAACCAATCTGCCTATGTTCTACCTAGAAGAAATTATTCTAAAATATAAGAACACATAAAGGTTGTAATGAAGAGAATAGAAAAATAGCAGATATATTTTACTTTAAAAATATAATGCAATACTATTTAATATAGAATTTTATATTAGTCTTACACTTTAAGGCCAATAATTTAGCTATTTAAAGACAACCACTATCCAATTATTTTACAAAAGTTTTGACTTAGCAGTGTATTTACTAGCACGTAAATTTTCTGTGCATATAATAAGAGAGCTTTAAAATATGTGAAGTAAAATGTTATTTGAGCACAATTCTTAGAAGAAATTTACAAGCTTTAAACGGGGTAAATATTTTCACACCTCTCTTACTAATTTATTGACCAATATGATAATATAAGTAAGAATATTAAGGACCTATTTTCAGTATTTTTAAAGAAACAAAATTCAAACCAAGAATTTTGTATCCACCAAATTAAGATTCATAAGTAAAAGAGAAATAAAATATTTTCTAGTAAAGAAAGCACTAAAGGAATTTGTTACCATTAGACCAGACTTACAAGTGATTCTTAAGGAAGTTCTAAGCATGGAAACCAAAGAATGATAACTGCTACCACAAAAACACGCTTAAGCACATAGACCACATACTCTATACAACAAGCACATGATAGAAACTAAAAATCAACAAGACAACAAATTTACAATTTACCTCACATATCAAGATGTACACATATTAATCTTGAATATAAATAGTCTAAATGCCCCACATAAAAGGCACAGAATGGAAACTTGGATAAACAACAACAACAAGATCTATCCATCTTCTATCTTCAAGAAATTGATCTCACATGTAATAACACCCATAGACTCAAAGCGAAGTGTTGGAAAAGATGTACGCTACACACAGAAAATAAAAAAAAAGGGTTTGCTATTCTTATATCGGATAAAACAGACTTTAATCAACAACAGAAACAAAAGAAGGAATTACATAATGGTAAAGGGTTCAATTCATATATTCTAAATATACACACACCCAATATTGGATCAACTAAGATTCATAAAATAAATATCTCTAAACCTGTAAAAAGACTTAGAAAGCCACACAATAATGATGTGGTATTTCAACACCACACTGAGAGCATTACAAGGATCATTAAGGCAGAAAACTGAAAAATTCAGGACTTGAACTAAACACTTGATCAGTTAGACCTAAGAGACATCTACAGAATACTCCACCCATCAACCACAGAATATACACTCTTCTCATTGGCATACAGAATATACCTCAGAATTAGCTACATGCTTGGCCATAAAGCAAGTCTCATTATATTCAAAAAATTAAAATTTTACCAACCATAATATCTGACCACAGTGGAATAAAAACAGAAATCAATACCAAGAAGAACTCTCAAAACAATAAAGTTACATAGATATTAAAACAACTTGCTCCTGAATGATTTTAAGATAAAAAGTGAAATCAAGTCCTAAATAAAAAAAAATTTAAATAAATGAAAACAAAACCATAACATACTAAGGATGCAGAAAATGCAGTATTAAGAGGGAAGTTTATAGTGCTAGGCTCAGTAAGTTAGAAAGATCCTAAACTATTTAAATAAAGTCATGTCTAGAGGAGTCAGAAAGATGAGAACAAACAAACTTCAAAGCTAGCAGAAGACGTGAAATATCTGAATCAGAGCAGAACTGAATAAAACTGAAACTCAGTAATTCATACAAAAAATCAATAAAACCAAAACTCAGCTCTTTGAAAGGAGAAACAAAATTGACAGACCACAATCTATATGACAAAGAAAAAAGAAGATAGAAGAAAACACAACCAGAAATGATAGATGTTATGTAACAACTGATCCCACAGAAATAAAAAAGATCCTCAGCGACCATAATGAACACCTTTATGCCCACAAACTAGAAAGTCTAGATAAAATGGATACATTGCAGGAAAAGTAAAACCTCTCAAGATTGAACCAGGAAGAAACTGAATCCCTGAACAATCCAATAACAAGTTCCAAAATTGATTTCAGTAATAAAAAGCCCACCAAGAACAAAAACCAGAACCAGATAGATTCACAGCTAAATTCAACCAGACGTGTAAAAAAGAGATGATACCATTTCTATTAAAAGTTTTTCAAAAAACTGAGGAAGAGGGACTTCTCCCTAACTCATTCTTTGAAGCCAGCATCATCCTGATGCCAAAACCTGGCAGAGACACAACATAAAAAAGAAAACTTCAGGTCAGTATCCTTGATGAACATAGATGCAAAGATTCTGAACCAAATATTAGCAAACCAGCCAGGTGTGGTGGCACACACTGGTAGTCCCAGCTACTCAGGAGGCTGAGGTAGGAGGATCATTTGAACCTGGGAGGCAGAGGTTGCAGTGAGCCAAAATCACACCACTGCACTCCTGCCTGGGCAATGGAGCGAGACTCTGTCTCAAAAATAAATACCACTTCAAAATATTAGCAAACCGAATCTAGCAACATATCAAAAACTAATCCACCACAATCAAGTAGGCTTTATCCCTGGGATACAAAGTTGGTTCAACATATGCAAAACGATAAATGCAATTCACCTCAAAAACAGAATTAAAAACTAAAACCATATGATCATCTCAAAAATCACAGAAAAAGCTTACAGGAAAACCCAACATCCCTTTTCATGATAAAAACTCTCAACAAACTAGTAGTCAAAGAAACATATCTCAAAATAGTAAGCACCAGCTATGGCAAACTCACAGCCAAATTCATACTTAATGGGTAAAAACTGAAAGCATTACCTTTGAGAACTGGAACAAGACAAACATGCTGCTTCTCATCACTCCTGTTCAAAATGGTACTAAAAGTGACAGTCAGAGCAATCAGGCAAGCGAAAGAAATAAAAGGCAACCATATGGGAATATAAGAAGTCAAACTATCTCACTTCACTGATTATATGATTTTTATATGCTTATTGTGAAAAATACCTGTTCATGTCCTTGGTCCACTTTTTAATGGGGTTGTTTGTTTTATTCTGGTTAATTTGTTTAACTTTCTCTCAGATTCTGGATATTAGACCTTTGTTGAATGCATAGTTTGCAAATATTTTCTCCTATTCTGTAGGTTGTCTGTTTACTCTGTTGATGGCTTCTTTTGCTTTGCAGAAGCTCTTTGTTTTAATTAGGTCTGATTTGTCAGTTTTTGTTTCTGTTGCCATTCCTTTCAGTATCTTTGTCATGAAATCTTTGCCAGGGCCTATGTTCAGTATGGTATTTCCTAGGTTATCTTCCAGGGTTTTTATAATTTTAGATTTTGCATTTAAGTCTTTAATCACCCTTGAGTAGATTTTTGTATATGGTATAAGAAAGGGGTCCAGCTTCAGTCTTCTGAATATTGCTAGCCAGTTATCTCAGCACCATTTATAGAATAGGGAGCATTTCCCCATTGCTTGTTTTTGTCAACTTTGTCAAAGTTCAGATCCTTGTAGGTGTATGGCATTATTTATGGGCTTTCTATTCTGTTCCATTGGTCTCTGTGTCTGTTTTTGCAAAAGTACCAAGCTGTTTTCATTACTGTAGCTCCGTAGAATAGTTTCAAGTTGGATAGCGTGATGCCTCCAGCTTTATTCTTTTTGCTGAGGATAGTCTAGGCTATTTGAGATATTTTAAAAATTGTTTGGTTCTATATGAATTTTCAAATAGTTCTTTCTGATTTGGTGAAGAATATCATCGGTAGTTTGATAGGAATCTATAAATTGCTATTTATAGATATCTATTAAATCTATAAATTGCTTTGGGGAGTATGGCCATTTTTAAGATATTGATTCCTATTCCTAGACATTTGATTCTGAGGCTACTGTTTATGTGATTGCATTCTTGATTTTGCTTTCAGCTTGGAAGTTGTTAGTGTACAGAAATGGAACTGCTGGGCTAGAAACTCTAGCCAGTATTGCCTGTCTGTCTACTAGCAATGAAAATGGGTGAGATAACTCACCTGGCTGTCTGGGTGTTTCCTGGGACAATGAGAGGCTTCTCACTGGCTTTATTAAGGCAAAAGAGGGATCACTGAGCTGGAAGCTCTAGTAGAAGCTGTCTGCCTGGCTACTAGTTGCAGGGGTAGGTGGGGTTGTCCACCCTGCTGTCTGGATGATGTTTCCTGGGACAACAGGAGGCTGTGCCCTCTGTCTGAGTTCACAAAGTAGTAGGACTGCTGGACTGGTAGCTCCAGCAGGAATTGCCTACCTAGCTACCTGTAGCGGAAGTTATGAGGTTGTCTGCCCTACTGTCAGGGTGTTTGCCAAGACAACAGGAGGCTGTGGCTGCCAGCCGAGTCCAGGGCCCACTTTTGAATGGGTTTGTTTGTTCCTTGTAAATCTGCTTTAGTTTTTTGTAGATTCTGGATATTAGGCCTTTGTCAGATGTGTAGATTGCAATCATTTTTTCCCATTCTGTTGGTTGCCAATTCACTCTAATTATTGTTTCTTTTGCTGTGCAGAAACTCTTAATTAGATGCCATTTGTCTATTTTGGCTTGTGTTGCCATTGCTTTTGGTGTTTTAGTCATGAAGTCCTTGCCCATGCCTATGACCTGAATGGTATTGCCTAGGTTTTCTTCTAGGGTTTTTATGGTGTTAGGTCTTATGTTTAAATCTTTAATCCATCTGGAGTTAATTTTTGTATAAGGTGTAAAGAAGGGGTCCAGTTTCAGCTTTCTGCATATGGCTAGCC
>CAUYLG010017985.1:0-35413 GCA_963573385.1 Cacajao melanocephalus | reverse complement strand
ACTTCTTTTTTAACTTCAAATTGTTATATCAAATTTTTATGATATAAAAATTATCTTATAAACTTGGTAAGAAATTTGGCAGATTGTGTTGCTTTTAATTCCATTGTGTGGTGAATCACAAGCAGTATTTTGAATAAAGATAAATTTATATCTCAAAACTACTCAGCAGTGTAGCCTTAAAGACATTTTAAAAATTAGGGGTTTAAATGTAAGTTAGATTTCAGCTCAATGTACTGCTACCAATGGAAGGAATTAAATTAAGGTGACAATTTGGATGAACCCGAGACATTCTAGCAGAGCTAAAATATAATTAATGTGGTTGAGCAATAGTAATTTTGTCACTACTGTTTATTCTATTTGGAGTCTGGCAAGTTTATACTCCATGTTGATTCTAAGATATATCTTGAATGCATAAATGTTAATATGCAAGTTAAGAAAAGGTTATGGGGAAGGGGAGGGATCTTAGCATTAAAGAAGTAGGATTTTAACTAGTCCAAGGCTGGCCTTGTGTTTATTCCAACTTTTTTGCGTATGAAACAAATGTTTTGTAGATATCTAAAGATGGAAATACTAATATATTTCTGCTTTATGAAAAGAAGACTGAATGGTTTTCAGTGAGGGAAAAATTTTTTCAAGAAACTCTCCTGGTTACTTTATAGCTGTAATCCTTCAAATACAGTTGGTACATCAGTCTTACTATTGGATACATATGAAATATAACATTGACCCAGAAATCATAAAAGTGGTTAAAAATGTCACTGTTTTATTATTACCACTATGTCCTAAACTATTTGGGAAAGGACCAAAAAATGCTTGTGACTTGATACACTAGCATACTTATACTGGCACAGCAGGAATGGGGAAAATATGAGTGTACTGTATTATGTTTTGCTGACCTTGTTGAGAAAGACTGATTCTGCAAATAAATAAAACGATGTAAAATTGCAATTTTTCTCAAGTCAAGACATAATCCATCAAGGGAAAAGTTTAAACACCATTAATTCTAAAAAAATAAGAAAAGATTCACTTTCAGGATGTTTGAGACACTGGGGTGTTAAAGTTCTACATAGTATAGCCTCAAGACTAGAGCATTAGTAAGTACTTACTCAAAAGCATTTACTAAGTTAAAACTAAAAGATGTCCAGTTACTTATCTATATCCTAGTCACAGGGTTTCTAGTCAGCAGCTCCACTGATGTTAGTCCTCCCCTTCCAATTGTTTTAATATGAGTATTTAAAGTTTGCTAATTTTGCTAATTTGGATACATTTAAAAATTTAAACATTGTTTTCCCTGGGACCCCATGTAATATTTCTAAAGACTTTAAGATTCTATAGTTCTTTAACAAAATTTCCAGAGAAATTCATCTCCTTCTGGTAACTGTGCAAGCCAATAAACTATACTCGCCTTCTTCACCTTCTCTGAAATCCTCCAAGTCAAGCCTTGTTGGACTCTAGCCATTTCACCAACCTGTCATTATTTCAGGGAGTGTCATGGACCCTTATGAAAGAACATGGGACCAGATGGTCATTGAGACTTGCACTGCTGGTGTTGGTAATCCTAGCACTTTGAGAGGTCAAAGCAGGAGAATCACTTACAGCCAGGAGTTTGAGACCAGCCTGGGCAAAATAGTGAAACCTATTTCTACTAAAAAGAAAAAAGACTTGCGTTGTGCAGTAGAGCAAGAGTAGCAACCATACACATGTGGGTCATTTGAATTTATATTCAAATTCATTAACATTGCATTAAAGTAAAAAGGTATCTCTTCAGTTATACTCGCCACATTTCAAGCACTCAGGAGACCATGTAGTTAGTGATCATCATCACAGAGGAACAGTTCCATCATCTCAGAAAGTTCTGCTGGAAAGCTTTGGTTCAAGCCAAACAAAGAAACCAAACAACCCTTCATCTAAAATTTGTGAGCATGTTAAGACCTCATTTAAATCATTATATGTTACTCAGAGTTTCAAAAAGTTACTAGTGAGCAAAAAAAAAAAAAAAAAAAAAAAAAGGTGTATTTCAATTCATCATTTTCCTCCCACTGTTTACCTGAGCAAAGAATGATCCAAAAGTAGGTAGAAGAAGCAAAGGAAGTAAAGAACCAATCAGCAGCACTCTTATTTTGAAGAGAGTTCTACCTCCATTTCCCTGTATAACAAGTTATCTGCAAAAATAAAAGTCTGCTAAATTTTGAAATACTGATTTATTCATTTACTTTCTGCTTCACATTGTTGTGCTGTTTTCCATGTCACAAATAAGCCAGAAACCATTTGCTGAGGAGATTTATGTGACAACACTTATTTTAAAGTAATAGCAGGTGTCTCATTAATCTCAGTTGTCTATTCTCTTTTTGCTAATCTCCTGGCATTGATTCAAGTCTCAAGTAATTAAATGATCATCCTGAAAGAAATGAGCTTCAAAGCAGTTTTAAACTTTTTAGTAAAATATAACATGATGAAAAATACACAAAACATAAGTGTACGGCTCAATCAAATATCACTAAGTGAACACATCTGTGTAACTCCCACCCATTTCAAGCTCTCAGAACCCCCTATATGTGCCCTCCCAATAATTATCCCTTCCTTTCTTCTCAGAAGTAGCCCACTGTCCTGACTTCTTACATTTCAGATGACGTTGTTCTATGTCTGGAATGGAATTATACAATGTGGTTTTTTTTATGTGTGATTTCACTGGCTCAATGTTATGCTTGTGAGATACCAATATTATTGCATGTGATTGTATTTCTTTCATTTTTATTGTTGTTAAGTATTCCATTGTATGCATATACCATAAAACCCACTCTACTGTTGATGGATATCTGAGTTGCTGTACTGCCATGAACACTTTTGTACCTTTCATTTATTCAGTACACACATTCTTATTGGTTGTACCTCTTAATGTATTTTTATTTTTTGCATTTTAAAGTGGAAGTGACTGAGACAGAATGCATAATTCAGCTGTCCATTTTTTACAAATGCAAAGTGTGCAAAGTTTGGGATTTCTATTGTTGATGTTGGCATTGTTTTAAAGAAGGTTATAATGTGCTTTTTCAGGAATATCTGGTTCAGAATGGGGCAGGTCTGTCACAACAGAACAGTAAGAATTCTGCACCCCTAATAAATACACTCACCAGTTTCTGAACAGGTTACAAAGACTCATAAAGCACTATCTGTAATTCTTCCTGCTTCTAGCTATAATTAGATTCAGTTGCCACAATATCCAAAGATAATGCCAGATGCTGAAGCAGAACTCAGGGTCTCATCCCCCATTTTTGCTCAAAGAGGCACTAGCTTTTGGGGACAGTTTGGAAAAATGACCTCAAGGTTTGTGTGTATGTTAAATGCATCTTTAACAAATCCCTGGTTTGCCGATCAGAAGGAGAGAGAATTGGGCAGGAGCACAGGTGAGACAGGAACATAGAAAATACCATATTTTGGTTTTATAGTCAATCTCTCAGATATAAGAGCATTTTAAAAAAATAAATAAATAAAAAACAAAAACTTGCAGCATAGGGTCTAGACAAATGTTATGTTCCCTGTGAGTTGAGTAAAGGAGGGAAAAAAAGGATTAAAGATCAGTCTTTTGTTCTCATTGTTGCCACATTTAGCCATAACAGTTTGATAAACCATTAATTAGAAAATGAAGAGCTGAGTGGATTCAGGGAGAAAGAGGTCATGCTTTCTCAGCATGATCTCAAAGCTTAGCTTAAAAACAATCGTCAACAAATGTAAAGGGCAACACCTATGCAGCTAGCAGCTAGTTCTACAAGCTATTCTTGACATGCTGGGGCTCCCTACAAGCAACAAGCAAGGGAAGCCATTGATAGCGAGGGTCTGAGTAGGCTTCTGACTGGAACAAGTAGATTCTCTGATAGGGAGGCAGGAGAATAGGGTCTGGGGGCAGGGAACTTAAGGCCAATTAATGAGACCTTCCTAAAGCTAAAACAAAAGGAAAAACCCAATCTCTCCACACCTAAGAAACAAAGGATCAAAGAAGGTACATTTTACCTTCTATCGGAGCAAATGGAATACATTCTGAGAATTTATATATTTCTAATGTTCAAACATAGTTGGGATTGGGATTTTTTAAACAATAGATTGAACAAAAATAAAAATTCTTAGCATACACCACCACCCTAGATCTACTTGAAGCTGAATCTCTGAGGATGGAGTCCAGGAATCCTTGTTTTTGATAAGTTTACAGGAAATTCTAATTTCAGTCAGCGTCAGAACGATTCTAAATAGAGCCTGATTGTGTTTGGATTATCTTTGCTCCATATGATAAAGGTTATTAGATTGCATTGTTTAATAGGAATGAAAAGGTGACATTACTTTAAAAAGTGGGTTTGTGGTTTTTCTTTCTCTATTTGGCATTAACTATAAAACAGTGTGTGCCATAGTTAAATGTCTTATTTGGAGGCAACTGGTTCAAGCTGTAGACACATGATCCCTGTAGCTCAAGAAAAGACAGAGACGAGTGTGACTGGTAGAGTCAAGTCTGAAACAAAACTACCTCAGTGACCTCAGGGTGAACATCAGTTATTATCTTGGGATATAACACACTGATGTCTTTTGGGACCACTGCAGTGCGTTATTAATCTGAGTATTCTCCTAATTCATCTGCATGATTTTTAGGATGCAATCATTTATAGATATTTATAAAGTTTAATAAATATTTATTGATCACCTAGTACTATGCCAGGTATTAGGCTAGATATTAGAAAAACCATGGGGAAGAAAAGGTCTCTGACATTTAGATGTTATCCTCCCTTATTTTTTCTTTATCCTCCCTTATTTTTAACTATTTTTCTTATTCCTACAAGTGTCCTTCTCTTGCAGCTGTACATGTGCTGAAAATCTATATTGCTAAATTAGAAATATTATTTTTCATTCTGTTCTGAGTCAGTTATCTCTTCAAAAGGACCTGTTTTACTTTCAGAGTTCCTAAGAAGTAACCTCCTGGTTTTCTTTTTCTCTCTCTCTGTTTTCCTTTTTCTTTTCTTTTTTTTTTTCTTATTGGCTTTTGACTGAGTTCTTGACTGCTGGAGTTGCTGAATGTTTCAGTCAGAAAAATTAAGTCTTTTTCTTTAGAGTCTATGAAGAGATGCGATCCTTTGTAGATTACTTAGAGCTATAGAAATATTTCCCCCCTTGATTCTTGTGACTTTTCTTAATAATTCCTCTCCTTCAGAGAAATCTGAACTTCTCATTTCACTTTCTAAAATCTTTAAGTTACTTCCTATAAATTACAGCATAAAGATCAAACTCTTAGCTTATCTTTTGAGACCCTGGGAACTTGGCCTTGCCTTGTCTCCTGGTACTCCTTTATATTCCCCACATTACCAAACCATTTACATGATAGCCAGGAGAAGAGGGTCTGGGGACAGGGAACTTTAGGCCAATTAACACGAACTTCCTAAAGCTATACCAAAAGGAAAAACCAAATCGCTCCACACTCAAGAAAGAACGAATCAAAGATTAGTCTCCCTACAACCCCTTCCACCGAATCTCAGATGGAAAAGCAAAGTGTCTTGGAGTGGCCGCAGGCCAAGCGGGGCCACAACTTCATCTACATATTACATCAATCTAGTCCAGCTTTGGGTTAGCTGCAGGCCAATTCACTTCAGCCTTTAATTAGCCAAGAGCCAAATCCTTCATCCAGATACAAGGTAGCTGATAGGAACTTCAAAAGAATACTTAAACCCCAAAATCTTCCCAAAGGGGCCCTTAAGACGCTTGTTCCGGCCCATTCCCTCCCTGTGAGGTGCTTTCTTACTTTAATAAATCCCTGCTCTTGCTTCTTTGTTCTTTCTTTCCTCTGTTACTTTGTTTGTGCATTTTGTCCAGTTCTGTGTTCAAAACCCCAAGGATCTGGACAATTCACACTCAAGGCCTGCCTTCTGGTACAATAGCACAATGCTAGTTTATTCCAACATCTTATCTCATACAAGTCCTCTGTCTAGCTCTCACTAACTAGTCTAAAGTTTCAAAACTCAGTTCTGTTTCAAGAAAACTTCCCGGATCATTTATGAATTCAGATTCTCTTTAATTGCATTTCTATAGTAGTATAGTGCTATAGTACTCTGTACTTTCCTCTAATATGGGGACTGTTTCAGAAGAAAGTGTATCCTCAGAGGAACTGGGACAAAGTAGATATTGAATAAATGTAAAATCGATGGGAGCAGGATCCGTTCTGGTTTCATTGAATCTTCATTGCTTGTAACATGGTGGCGTTAGATAAATGTTTGCTAAAAGAAAGATGAGTAAAATGAGCTAGTTATGCTTTTATTTCTTGTTTTCTGAGTGCTTATTATTAAGAATCTATTAAAAATGAGGTACATTCATTTACCCAAGTACACTCATACTAGCAGTTGACTACCTGTTTTAATAATATTAATGCTACAAATCAGTGATGACGTTAGTTAGTTGATCCGTTTATAGTTTTGAACCAGCACCCAAAATTTTATCTAGTCATGAGATAACTTATGTCCTCTTTATCTGCGCTACCCAATCTGGGAGCTGTTGCAATGAATTAATTAAATTTGAATACATTTTAAAATGTATTTATTCAATTTCATTAGTGACAGGTTAAGTTCTCAACAGCTTCATGTAGATAGTGGCTGCCATACCAGAAACACAGATATAGAATATTACATTTTATATAGAATATTAAATTTAAATCAATGATTGAGTGGCAGGTTCATAGGCTGGAAATTTACCCTCTTTGCTTCAATTTTTTATAAGTAAAAATTTGAAGAGAAATACAGTAGTCAGAAGTAAATATTCTTCAAAACATGTTGACTATTTTTACATAAATCTGCTTATAAAAACCAAAAAGTATTTGTTAAATTAATGCCAAGCATTAGGTTCTCCTAAAAAAACCCCTCAGATTTGTCTCTAATATTTCTAACATTGGATTTTGATGTAATTCAGAATGTGGTAGTTCCCAAGTAATGGTAAAATAAGCATAATTATAGAATTTATGTCATCTTAATACACTTTATTTGAGCTGGTAGTTTTTCATAAAAGCTTTTTTTAATACCTGTAATTTGTAGGACTATTTTCTTAAGTCAGGCTCAAAAATACTAGATATAGATAAAACACAAAGATAGTCAATAAGGATTAATTCAATCATAATATTTTAATGCATTTATTCTGAAATGTTTAATTGATATTATAGCATGTTGTGTGCCACCTTTGAAACCAGAAAAAGTTTTCAAAAGTCTTTTCGTTTCATTCATTAAACATTGAAGATGTATATATATATATATATATACACACACACACACACATATATATATGTATACCCTATATATATATAACGTTTTAATAAATAGTGCAAATAGTTCCTCAGACTTTTCTATTGGGTTACTAAAGTTTGTCTTAGATAAAGAAAGCACATTTTTTAGAAAATCTGTCCTCTATTGTACTGGCTAAATCTATAGGAAATAGAAATATATAAGCCATAAAAGCTCAAGCTGGATAAAATCCTGATACCATTTCTATTGGTTTGTCTAAAACAGGATTTCAGGAGCTTGAAACTTCTTGGGTCAAACAAAGTCAGCTGTTAGAGAATTTTTCCACATAAGATTGCCTTCACCGTTGTCAGCTCTGTATTAGATTTCTTCTTGTACAAAATACAGCTTTGCTACATAAGGAAATACAAGGAAAGTGGTACAAAAGAAAGGTGACTTTTTTTTTCCTCTGCCCAGATCTTGCAGTCTGCTCCAAAACACAGCCCAGACCTCTTTAATTGAAAATGCCTCCTTCTCTGGTACCAAATCTTCCTTGGAGTGTCTCTTTCCTCTTCTGAAGTAGAAGTCCTCATAGCTGATCTGGTTTCCTCCTTCTTCTATGCCTCTCTTTCTTTCTTAATGCCTGGAGAAGGAACCAGTGCTGGTTCATGTTTCATGTTGCTCCTAGGGTTTTCATGCCCACGGGTTTTTTGTTTGCTTATTTGTTTGTTTGTTTTTAAGGAATAATATTAATAACTGGCATATATCACATATCAATAGCTTATTATATGTACAAGTGCTTTATCAAACAGTCCTCTCAACTACCCTTGGAGGTAGTTTGTCTCGTGTACAGATTTGTGAGGTCTAGAAATGAGTCACACAGTTAGCATGTGCTAGAGCCAGAATTTGAACACAGGCAGAGACTAAGCTCTTCTTTGGAAAACCATTCTCAATTCCCTTCAGATTCAACCAATGTCTTCAGAAATATAAACCATGAAAATGATTACCTACCTTTTCCAAAAGTGTTAAAGAATATTAATGAAAACTCTCACTTCTTGCTCTGCAACTTGACTCCTCCTATTTCAGTCCAGTTATTAAGTCACAGAAGAAATAATTTCTTTCATATTTTAGGGACACCGTTATCTGATTATCCACTTACCTGCCAGAGAAATGCTGACGTCATGAAACATGCCATTTTATTTATAGTAAATAGATTACAGGGAACAGACATTTCTCCAAATAAGCTAAACAAATGCCAGTATGCACATGAAAATGGTGAAAGTAATTAGCCGTCGAGAAAATGCACATCAAAGCCACAGTGAGGCCAGGCACGGTGGCTCATACTTGGAATCCCAGCACTTTTTTAGACCGAGGTGGAGGTTGCAGTGAGCCAAGATTGTGCCACTACTCCAACCTTGGCAAGGGAGTGAGGTTCTGTCTCAAAACAAAACAAAACAAAACAAAACAAAACAAAACACTACAATGAGTTACAGTTTCATATCTATCTGAATAGCTATAATTAAAAACAGAAAAACAAGTGATGACGGTGTTACTGAGCAATCAATGGGCTCATTGCCCAATGCTCATAGAGGTCAATACTATAGCAGTGGCTTTTGAGAAAAGAAAAGCTTTACTTCAACTACACTGGCAGGGAGATAGAAGGAAGCCCTCAAATCTGTCTCTCTGCCCTGGAGTTTGGGTAGGGTTTTATAGGCATAGGGTAATGAGGTGTGATCTGATTGGATCTTGCAATGAGATGTTATTATGGGCATGATCTGACTGGATCCTACCATCATGGGGTGATGCCAGAGCTAGATCTGATTGGATCCTGGACCCTGTCATGCAGTGTTCACTTCTTAGTTCAGTCCCTGATGCTCACTCTGAACACTTGGCTTCCCCCCAGATCCTGCCACCCCATGGTTGCACACTTAGTTCATCTGGGCATGCTCAACCTGGGAGTCCATGGTAACTGAAAAACACAACTTGTTAAAGAAAAACTGAATCAGATTGGTCTAATGCAGTTACAAGAGGATGTAGAGAACTGGAACCGTCATTTATTGTTAGTGGGAATGTAAAATAGTGTGGTCATTTTGGAAAACAGTCTAATGGTTCCTCTGACATTAACATAAAATTCCTATATGATGTAGCAATTCTACTCTTAGGTATATACTCAAGAGAAATGAAAAAAATGTGTGCACACAAATGTTCACAGTGGCACTATTCATAATGGCCTGAATGAAAACAACACAAATATCCATCAACTGGTGAATGAATAAATAAAATGTGGTACATTCATACAAAAGAATACTAATTAACAGTAATACCACAATATAGATAAATTTTTAAAAAAACATTACGTTAAGTAAAAGATAAAATATATAAAATTTTTGGCCAGGTACGGTAGCTCAGTCCTGTATTCCCAGTACTTTGGGAGGCCAGGGCAGGCAGACAGCTTGAGCTCAGGAGTTCAAGACCACCCTGGGCAACATGGCAAAACCCTGTCTCCACCAAAAATACGAAAACTTAGCCAGGCACGGTGGTGCATGTCTGTGGTCCCAGCTACTCAAGACACTGAGGTGGGAGGATCGCTTGAGCCCAAGAGGCTTAGGCTGCAGTGAGCCAAGATCATGCCACTGCACTCCAGCCTGCGTGACAGAGAGAGATCTTGTCTCAATTAAGATATATATATATATTTAGTTTTATGGAGTTCTTATAAATAATCTATTGTTATTCCATATAAATTAGTCTCCATTCTAAGTTTTGGTTTTCATTTTCCTCTATAATCCTAAAACCCAAGTCTGGTACTTGGTTCTTGGGAGAAAAAACAACAAGAAGAAAAACTGTAAGAGCAAAACATTGACTTCATAAATTTTTCACTGTTGCCAAAATCACATGTTCTAGACCTGTGATGACCTTCGTCACTTAGTGAAAATGATGCCTAATGTTTCTTCACATTCAGCCCTCAACATGGACACTGTTCTACCTTATTACTTGTCTCTTTCATAAAACTGAATGATATAATGGGGACAGTAATGGCTTGGAAGTCAGACAAACTTAAATTCAATTGTGCTTCCACCTCCTATGAGCTGTGTGACTTAGGGCAAATTAGTTTACTTCTCTGAGCATATTTCTTCATAATTCCTCCAATTTTAGTGAAGTTAGAGATGCTGCTTGACAAATGCATGGCATTTAGTAGGCTCTCAGTATATGCTCTTGTTATGTTATTCATGACCCAACCTTCCAAAAGAGGACATAGAACTCTTAAGTGGCATGTGTTAGTTCTGGAGCGCTTGCAAGAGCCTTGCCACCACCTCCCTCCCTAAAAAATAAATAACTCTCCTCCCCCTAATCTTGTGGCTCATATCTAAATTCCACTATTATAATCTCTTTCCCTCAACTCAGTATTTGCTCACTGTGTAAATTAAAATGCCTATTGGAATTAAAAAACATTTTAAGCAATTATATTTCATGTCTATATCAATATATTTTATTTTTTATTAAAATAAAAGACTAGACAAAAAAATAAAAAAAAACCTTTCATAACATGGTAGGTAAGACCAAGAAGACTTACTGAGCAGGTGAAAATGAGCTGGAGACAGCTCCTCCTGCTTGGGGTGGCTGACCATGATTATATATGTGGAGTAAGTCTGTGGTTTTGTGGAAAACAAAACAACAACAAAACAAAAACACTAAGCCCTTCCTTCCTTATTCCTTTCCTTCCTGCCTTCTCTCTTCTTTGAAGAGTCCATTTTTACTGAAACACCACTCTCCAGCCCTGGTAATTTGTGTGTCTTTGCCACGGTGCTGGCCCTGGCAGAAGATCGGTTTCACAATCCTGCTTGGCCGGCATAGGATGAGTCATTAACCAGCCCATCAAATCCCTTCCTTGTGAGTAATCCTTGGTAAATGAAAGAATGGGCAAGAGATGCAGAAAAGCCTCTTTTTTCCTCTACCCAGAATAATCCAGCTTGGATTCCTCAGGATGAGTAGTTTGAGGCCATTTTTTTTTATTTTATTTTTTTAAGTTTTGTTTTAGGTTCGGGGTACATGTGTAGGTTTGTTATACAGGTAAACTGCATGTCACGAGGTTTTGGTGTACAGTTAATTTTGTCACCCAGGTAATAAGCATAGTACCCGAAAGGCATTTTTTCTGATCCTTTCCCTGTTCACTCCCATCAAGTAGGCCCCAGTGTCTGTTGTTCCCTTCTTAGTATGCACATGTTCTCATTTGGCTCCACTTATAAGTGAGAATGGCCGGGCGTGGTGGCTCACGCCTGTAATCCAAGCACTTTCAAAGCCAAGGTGGGCGGATCACCTGAGGTGATCACCTGAGGTTGGTGACCAGCCTGACCAACATGGTGAAACCCCGTCTTGATTTAAAAAAAAAATTATTAAATAAAAAAATGTAGGTGAGAATATGCAATATTTGGTTTTCTGTTCCTGTGTTAGTTTGCGTAGGACAACAGAGCTTTGGCCATTTTAAAGGAAGGTGATCACTGATCAAAGTTCAACTAGTTTGCATGTCTCAGTACAGGCACTAACTAGGGGAAAAATTTCTAAAAACATGTTTATCTGAAAATGATGACAGTGAAATCCCCACCAATCAAAGATCCGGTAAGCCATCTTCCTTCCAATTCACAAAACGTTCTAATTAAGTAATTTGCTTCCCCTCCTCCTCCATAGGCACACAAAGCCCCAGATTAGGACTGGAATGCAAGTAGTCTGAATACATGTGGAAAGGAAAGATTTTTAAGTTCCCAGTTCATCCTTACAACCTTTTTTTTTTTTTTTTTTTTTTTTTTTGAGAGGAAAGCTAGAGTGCTGTGGTGCGATCTTGGCTCACTGCAACCATTCAAGGGATTCTCCTGCCTAAGTCTCCCAAGTAGCTTGGACTACAGGCAACCATCACCACACCTAGCTAATTTTTTGTATTTTTAGTAGAGACAGGGTTTCACTGTGTTGGCCAGGCTGATCTCAAACTCCTGACCCCAAGTGATTTGCCCACCTTAGACTCCCAAGTGCTGGGATTACAGGCATGAGCTACCACACCCAGCCATCTTTACAACCTCTTTTGGTTTGATGTCACCACCTGAAAGACCTTGATTTGAATTTAAATTGTTGTTTGCTAGAAATATTTTGTGTTCAGTCATTTAAGGCCAATGAAAACTTTCAAGAAAAAAACTAATTTGCTTAATTTACAAATGTTGATTTGGTTAATTTGTACTCTTAATTATGATTAGGTTCAGAGACAAGGTTAAAGGCACAAATTGCAGTATAGAGTTTTGCTACCATTTCCAACACATCTACTGAAAATGAAGTCACAGAACAAACACTGGGCTGATCTTTTGAATTGTTCTTGTTATATTGGTCCTTTCTTTTTGGTACTTTAGAATACTTAGATGAGGTTTGGAAAATTGTTAGCAGTGGAATTCTGTTGAGGGTTTATTTGCACTGAATCTTAAGCATGCTGATTTTACAGCTTCAAAATTTCTTCTAGAAATCTTTTTTTTTAATTATTTTTATTTTTTTTTAGAGGAAGGCTAGAGTGCAGTGGTGCAATCTTGGCTAGTCTAGGTAAGTTGTGTGAGATGTTAGTCAATATTTCTGGGTTATAGGAAAAGACATTTACAAAAGAACATGGAGTAACCTGATGTTAGCATTCCTATCTGGATAGTGTATCTTACCAGGAAAATAATGAGACTTGTGGGATTAGAGAACAATTTACGTTTTATGAAAGAATTTTTTGATGAATGGTGGTATTCATTCCAGAGAGTGACAGCTTGGCTGAAACAATTTTTGGTGTGCCATGTTTCTGGTGATCATATATAATACATATAAATGTTTCTAGCAATTCAATACAACTTCTTCTCCATATCTAAGGAAAAAAGCAGTTACTCATATGAACAAAATACACTCAGGCGTCTTCCCCAAACAACAATAATTTCAACTGTGGTGTCTTAGGTTTCCCATTTGATCCAATGTTCACTCAATTATCTGTGAAGGAACAGGAGTTTTGTTTGTCTGCTTGCTTGCCCAGTGTGGCATCTAATAGATGGGCTATGTCCTATCTCCTCAGATTGGATAGGGATTTTTGCCAATTCTTGATTTTATCTGCTGTTGGGAACCAGCCCAACCCTGTTCGTGGGTGCCCTTAGTCCTAGTGGTGACGGTGGTGCTGAGGGATTGAGAAAAGGAAATAAAGACAGAGACACAAGAGTAGAATTTACAGCATGGGTCCAGGGGACCAAAGCAAGCCTGGAAAACGTGTTGGCCTTGAGCTCTGGGTTCCAAATACTTTTATTATGTGCATAATCTCATTGATCTTATGGGCGTGGAAGGGGAGGGTGAAGGGGCATGTAAGATAGCTGGGCGGAGAGCACTTGAGATCCTTCTAAGACATGCTAAACTAGTGCTCTGAGTTTACTACCCATTGTTATCAGGGTGTGGCTGCATCAGAAGTATAGCGGATTAGGAGCCACCGGGTTTGACCACACCCAGTGCATCAAGGGGCTTTTATCTCCTGAGCATGGAGGACATAGAGTAATTAAAATCACTCCATATTCTGAGAACCCAGGTAGAGCCTGAGGTGTTCGGTGATCTCTGCCCTGCAAGGCTTTTCTCCTCCTTGCCAGCTCCCATCTGCAAAGACCCTCCTGGATCTTGTGAGCAGAGGTTGCCTCCCTTCTCAGAGATCTTTGCATAAGCCCTCTTTACAAGGCCCTCATGCAGACTCTATGTTGAGAAGGCATTTGTGGGACCGGAGCAGTATTCCCTGCTCTGCAGCCATCCCACAGTGTTCCTGGTGTTAACTGCGCTCTGAGATGGTCTTTACCTTAGGCGTCCTGTTGTCGCTTGATTTCTAATTAACTGCACCAATAATATAGTTTAGTTTGTTGTATAAAGTTCAATGTACTGTGAGCCAATCAAGCTTATAATTTTTTAGCTAGAATTAACATAGGTCTCCCCCTGGCCATCTTGACCCACAATCTGCAAAAATGGAAGGGCAGCCATTTATGTAAATTAAAATCCCTTCTATTTGTCATAATATTAATTTTATGGTGCTTTTATTTGTTGTCATTGTTTTTATTTATTGTAGGATAAGTTTAAAGCAGTGCTTCTCAAACACTTATTTGCATGTGGATCCTTCAGGAGCTTATTAAAATACAGGTTTTGATTCAGCAGGTCTGCGTGCGCCCCCAGATTCTGTATTTCTAATAGGCTCCCAGGTGACGCTGGTACTGCTGGTCCAAGGAGCACACTTTAATTAGCAAGAGATTAAGGTATATTCTGTTCTCCTCAGCATATAACATCATGAGGGGGAAGGAGGAGGACTGGAATGGTGGCTGAGCAGGTTAGTGTCTTTCCTGGCTAGTCCCACAGAGATGGAAGGGAGACAACTATGGCCACACCAAACCTGAGATAAAATTTCCTCAAGGATTTTTCTTCCACTGCCTGAAAAATTTCTGTGAAGAAATTGAAGCATTGACATGCTTTATCTAAAATTGCCAATAACAATTTTTTTTTAAGTGAAACAAGGATTTGGACTTACAAAGTGTCAGAGTACATAATTCTAGATTTTAAAGAATTTTAAGGTATTTTAAAAAATTATCTTGCTCCCACTGTATTTAACAATGATGTATTTTTAGCCCCTCACTTTTATAAAATCCTGTAGAAACAGTCAATGTAGTTTTCATAGAAATAACTTTTTCACGCTCATGCTAATTTCAACCTATCAATCTATATAAAACAAAAAATAGTACAATTGGCATAAACTGGCTTACCATCTGATATGGTTTGGCTGTGTCCCCACTCAAATCTCATCTTCTAGTTCCCATAATTCCCATATGTTGTGGGAGGGAGCAAGTGGGAGACAATTGAATCAAAGGGGTGGATCTTTCCATTGCTGTTTTCATGATAGTGAATGGGTTTCATGAGATCTGATGGTTGTAAAAACAGGAGTCTCCCTGCAAAAGCTCTCTCTTTGCCTACTGCCATCCACGTAAGATGTGACTTGCTCCTCCTTGCCTTCTGCCATGCTTGTCAGGCTTCCCCAACCACGTGGAACTGTAAGTTCTCCATTAAACCTCTTTCCTTTGTAAATTGCCCAGTCTCAGGTAGGTCTTTATCAGCAGCGTGAAAACGAACTAATACACCATCAAACACAGTTGACATGATAAATCTATCATCTATCTATCTATGAAACCATTCAAGATAGTTTTCATAGAAATAACTTTTTATTTTTGCAATCATATTTCATACAAACACACATCTATATCTATACCTATGTCTATGCCTATATGCATATTTATATATTACAGTAATAGATACAACTAGCATAGATTTGTTTGGAAACAAACACAATTGACATGATAAATATAATGTGAGCATAATGAAGAGTAACTCATTCATCAAGTTTGGTAGGTGCATAGAACAACCATTATGGTTTGCAAAGGGGTTGGAGAATACTGGTTAATCTCATACAATGTGTAAGTGGTGCTCAGGTAAGAGAACTACTCTTAACAAACAAACAAGAAAGACAATAAGATTGTGAGAGGGAATTGGGAGACCATTTAAATTTATATTTGCTTTGTCTATGGTTTCCCAGGAGTTCAGGAAAAGCCTCTCTGAGTAAGTGACATACTATGTAAGCCAAGACCTGAGTAAAGAGAATCCAGTAGCCATTCAGAGGCCTGGGGAAAGAGTGGGTGGTGAGCAAGAGAAACGCCAAGTACAGAGATGAAAATTAGTTTGGCAAATTCGAGTAAATAAAGCTAGGCCCAAAATATTTGTGGAAGTGAGTAAGGTGTCTATGGTAGCATGCGATGTTGGTATACTTAGGGCTTGCTATAAAGAAATACCTGAGACTGGGTAATTTATAAAGAAAAGAGGTTTAATTGGCTCGTGGATCTGCAGGCTTACAGGAAATCTGATGCTGGTAACGACTTGGCTTCTGGGGAGGCCTTGGGAAGCTTAGAATCATCACAAAGGGAAATGGGCAGCAGAAACAGGGCCAGAACAGGAGCAAGAGAGCGGAGTGGGAGGTGCTGCACACTTTTAAATGACCAGATTACATGAGAACTCACTCACTATGTACCATGGGGGATGGTGCTAAACCATTCATGAGAAATCCACCCCCATGATCCAATCATCTCTCACCAGGCCTCACCTCCAACACTGGGGATTATATTTCAATATGAGATTTGGGTGGGGACACAAATCCAAACTATATAAGGGCTATATAGGACCCACAAGGATTTTGAATTTTATTCTAAGAACAATGTAAGCCATGAGAGGTTTTAAAAGGGAAAATACGTGATCTGTTTAAGGGCTTTTGTTTTGTTTAAATCGCTGTGGCTGTTATATGAAAGTTATGTATAGTGGATCATTTTCTAAAATCTACATAAGAAGATTCCTAAATTGGTATAGGTGGCTTCATATTCATTCCAGGCAACAAAGTGAGATAGTAGAGAATCAAGAGAATCAGAGGTTAACAGGTACATTAATAACAGATAAAGAATTCTGTTCCATAATGTATACTATTCATATCCTCATTCTAGAGCTGTTAACATTTAATATTTGTATATATGAATAATATATATATATCATATTTATAAATATATGTTTTAATTGAAAAAGAAAATACTGCTATTTTGGGTTAATATTTATTGAAAATGCAAACATTTATGGGATAAATATACTGATTGGCTTAGTATCCTAGGACATTCCTTTGCTCAGTATACCTCACCAAAATCTACAAATAGAAAATGCATCAAGATTTTTTTGTTTGCCCTGGGTTTTCCTTTTGTTGCTGGTTGGTGTTGATAAATACATGTGCTGAACCAGCTTTTCTTTTTTCCTTTTTTTTTTTTTTGAGATAAGGTCTTGCTCTGTCATCCAGGCTGGAGTGCAGCGGCAAGATCCTGGCTCACTGCAGCTTCCACCTCCTGGGTTGAAGTGATCCTCTCACTTCAGCATCCTGAGTAGCTGGGTCTACAGAGACATGCCACCATGGCCAGCTAATTTTTGTATATTTTGTAGAGATGGGGTTTCACCATATTGCTCAGGCTGGTCTCAAACTCCTGGATACAAGCGATCCTCCAGCCTTGGCCTCCCAAATAGCTGAGATTGCAGACATGAGATATGATGTCCAGCCTTGAACAAGTTTTTCTGTGTCACATTTGTCAAATTAGACACTGATATCGATCAAATCTAATAATTGTATTTTTATACAGAGTAAAAGGAGTTGTAAGTTCGAAGGATAGGAAGAGGTTGGGCTTATGGCCAAACTGGAGAATGTAAGCTGCATCTACAAGCATTTATGTTTAAAATTTTCAAGAAAATTTGTTAGGCCAGGCACAGTGGCTTACGCCTGTAATCCAAGCACTTTGGAGGCCAAGGCGGGCGGATCACCTGAGTTTGGGAGTTCAAGACCAGCCTGACCAACATGGTGAAACCCCGTCTTTAAATAAATAAAATAAAATAAAATAAAATAAAAAAGAAAATTTCTTAAATAAAACCAATTTGAGGTTTCTTGTCCAAAGATATTTAAAACTTTTAGGGAACTAACGTTCGATAACGTTGACAATGATTCTAGAAGTTTCAACAATGTAATTTCTCTGATGCTTAAAATAGATGAGGATCTTTTTCTCTGATGATTGATAAGCATAAAAAGATGAAATCATTTTGGATATAGGTTTAACCAAAGATAGGAAATCTATTGTGTTAATGATTAATGGTTGTATTGACTCTCCTATACAAAGTTTGTGTCTGACAGTGTTTTTAATCCTGATTTATGTCACTATATTGATTTAATACGAGAACAAGAGTGATATTTCGGATATGGAGTATGGTTTTATAAATGTTAAGGCACCAAGCAAGCCGTATATTGGCCTTTTTCTTTTAAATCACATTATGAACTCAACGATACCATTTTTCCATGTTGGCACATATTTTAAGTGTTATTAAGGTGAATCTCTAAGATTCACTTAAAGAATGTGTACGGGCCGGGCGCGGTGGCTCACGCCTGTAATCCCAGCACTTTGGGAGGCCGAGGCGGGTGGATCACGAGGTCAAGAGATCAAGACCGTCCTGGCCAACATGGCGAAACCCCGTCTCTACTAAAAATACAAAAAAAAAATTAGCTGGGCATGGTGGTGCATGCCTGTGGTCCCAGCTACTTGGGAGGCTGAGGCAGGAGAATTGCTTGAATCCAGGAGGCGGAGGTTGCAGTGAGCCAAGGTCACGCCACTGCACTCCAGCCTGGTGCCTGGTGATGGAGTGAGACTCTGTCTCAAAAAAACAAAACAAACAAACAAAAAAAAGAATGTGTATGTCAGGTCGAGTGCGGTGGCTGACACCTGTAATTCCAGCACTTTGGGAGGCTGAGGTGGGCAGATCACGATGTCAGGAGTTCAAGACCAGCCTGACCAACATAGTGAAACCGAATCTCTACTAAAAATGCAAAACTTAGCCAGGTGTGGTAGTGTGCACCTGTAATCCCAGCTACTCAGGAGGCTGAGGCAGGAGAATCGCTTTAAACAGGAGATGGAGGTTGCAGTGAGCCGAGATTGTGCTGCTGCACTCCAGGCTGGGTGACAGAGTAAGACTCCGTCTGATTTAAAAAAAAAAAAAAAAGAATGTGTATGTCACCACACTCAGCTAATTTTTTACATTTTTTGTACAGAAAGGATCTCCCCAGGTTGCCCAGGTTGGTCTCAAACTCCTGAACTCAAGCAATCCTTCTGCCTCAACTTCCAAAGTGCTGGGATTGCAGGCATGAGCCACTGCATCTGGCCACCAGATATAATTTTTTAAATGACTAAACTTGTTACTTATATGAGATTAATTTCAAATGTCTGCAGATATTATACATACTCAATCATACAAAATTCATTATGATTGAGAATGTTGTGTATTTTGTGTAATTAGCTATCTAGTTTTTTATTTTTTACTTTTAAAACCTATGATTAAGGGATAGTTACTTAGTTTGGGGTTCTAAACCAACTTTTGGTTATAAACAGTTGTTATTAAATGCAGGGCACTGTGGCTCACACCTGTATTCCCAGCACTTTGGGAGGCCAAGGTGGGCAGATCATTTGAGATCAGGAGTTCGAGATCAGCCCGGCCAACATGGTGAAACCCTGTCTCTATTATAAATAGAAAAATTAGCCACCCGTGGTAGCACACGCCTGTGATCGCAGCTACTTGGGAGGTGGAGGCAGGAGAATCACTTGAACCCAGGAGGCAGAGGTTGCAGTGAGCTGAGATCGTGCCACTGCACTCCAGCCTGGGTGACAAAGTGAGACACTGTCTCAAAACAAAACAAAACAGAGTTGTTATTAACCAAGACACTATGCTCCTTTTTCTAGGTAAATATTTGGGTGCTTTTTTTGCAGTACTTAATAAGCACCAGGTTTGTTATTTTTAACGATGCTACCTCAAGTGTCACTTATTCTTTTTTTTTTTTTTTTTTTTTTTTTGTTACAGAGTCTTAAACTGTTGTCTATGCTAGAATGCAGTGGCACAATCTTGACTCACTCCAACCTCCACCTCCCAGGTTCAAGTGGTTCTTGTGCCTCAGCCTCCCAAGTAGTTGGGATTATAGGCACCTGCCATCATGCCTGGCCAATTTTTGTATTTTTAGTAGAGATGGGGTTTCACCATGTTGGCCAGGCTGGTCTCGAACTCCTGACCTCAAGTGATTTGCCTGCCTCAGCCTCCCAAAGTGCTGAGATGACAGGTGTGAGCCACCCATGCCTGGCTCCCAAGTGTTACTTTGACACAATTCATGCCTTCAAATGACATGTTATGTATTGTTGTAGAATAATATCAAGAAGAAACATGATAGTTAATATTTTATGAGAAAGGTAATTGGTAATACGAATATCTGTGAAGGTGAATTTTTAACCAAAGGAGTACTTTTGTTTCAGGGTGCATAAAAACAAATGAAAATATTTAAAGATCTGGCTCAGTTAACATCTGAAATAAATAAATAAATATATAAGCACATTATATAATATGCCAATATCATGTAATATCCCTATTAACATTATTTAATATTAAATTTATATTATGGATACTTTCAATATATTAAAAATGTCCTTAATATGAATTAGTTCTTAAGCAGAGCATTGATAAGAGACTGATGAAAAAAAGCAACTTTCAACCAGAAAAGTCCCTCTAGAGATTAGCTGATAAAAAGCAGTGAGAGACTGACATTCTTTTGTAAGAAGACTGTCAGATGTAACTGATAATTCAGTTTCTCTGCCACAGTAGGGTGTTGCACATAATTACCCTTAGACCTCATCAGACCTAAGAGAAAGGCTTGACCCACTATAGGAAATTACATTCTGTGTGCTTAGCTAATGTCCAATCACAGCATGGAAAAACAAGAAGCTTTGCAAGCTGTGATTAAGAGTTTTCTTTTTTAAATGCTTTTCTACCATTAGAATTCTGAAAAGTGTAATTGAATAGCCAAACATAATCTCACTTAGATTAGCCTACCTTTGTCTGAGATTCACATTGGCTTATATCTTTTCGAACACTCCAAAATCCTCAGAAGTCAGCAGATGTTAAAACATATTTTTGGTATTAATCATCAGTAATATGAGGGGAAGAGCCAATAGGCAGGCACTGATTAAAGTTGATCATTTTATAATCCCAAGAAATATGCACTGCCCAAGAGGATAAGCCTTAAAGAAACATTAGCAAATCACTGTTTCACTCCATCATCTTCAACTATTATGATGAATGAATTGGTGATTTTAATTTAGTCTACCCGTCTTAGGGAAAGTTCAGGATGTGAGGGGTTATAACCAATGATTGTGTAGTAAAACACATAAAAGATTCTGATTGTGGCAATATTGCTTGCATTATCTTTTACTATCAAATGAAATAAGGCTCTATGCTTTGTACATAAATACTGGAACAGTCAATCAATCAGAAGTGAGGAGAATCTACTTCTTTAGCTTTCACTGGGTAAAGGTGATTGTTAATAACCTATTTTGAATTGGTTTTTTATATTCCAATAGTTGTTATAGCTCATTTGTTCTGTGTTGAATTTAAACCCTTATGAGGGCAGCATATGTGCTCTTAATGGGATTTTTTTCCCCCTAATAACTCTGATAAAATGTTTTGTCATTTTCCCATCTGTAAATATAGGAATGAGATAGACTGTCCTTGTGTTCAGTTTGGGGTCTTCTAGAAGTGGGAGTGGGTAGTAGCAGGTAAAAGTAAACAGTGCACTGCAATATAACTAATGATGTCAGTAATGAAGATAACTACAAGGTGCTATTGGAATACAGAGGAGTACTCTCTGGGCAACATAAGCTTAATATCTGAGCATCACCAAGATGTTGCTAATAACCACCACAAAACAGCACATCTTTATAGTTACTTCACCTATCAAAGTATATAGATAATGGCTCTAAGAAAGTTCCATCCATTCTTGCAATTTCATTAGTTCTGCCTTTTTCATTAAAAACAAAAGGTAATCAGGCCCCATGTATATCCAGAATGGAAGACTTCTGTATAATGTTTTCATTAAAAATAAACATATCAGATACTAATGTCAGCCTTAATTATTCATTATTTTTATTTTGTCTGCATTAAGGTTTGACTAGAATCAAGACTGTAACATTTAATAATTTTGTTAGAGCCCTTCAGTGAAAGCGCTGGGGTAAAGCAATTTCAAAGTGATCAAGCCAACTCTGTGAATTAGTATTAACCATAATTATCACTCATGCAAAGGTGAGTTATCCTCTCCAATGGGGAAGCATATAGGAAACATGGGAAAATGAAAAAATGAAAAAAAAAAAAAAAAGGAAACATGGTAAAGTAGTAGTATGAACAAGAGTAAAACAGGTGGTAGAAAACAACAGCATAGGGATAAAAACCTTGTGAATAAAGAATTACTAATCCAAAATGTAAAAATTCTGCAAAGTAAGATAATTTCTACATTTTCGACTCTCTGTATTAAACAATTTTTCATCTGTAACTATTGTTTTTTCTTCTCCAGAGTAAGATCACCTGATATTTGATAATTTATGCTTCTATTATTACTTGTTTTATGATACAAATGTTTGTGTTCACATCCTCAAGGCTTAGAAATAAAGTAGTAGTAGTGCAATGTGATAAGCCCCATATTCCAGCCATTTTTAAATGTCTCATTGGTATGTATATTAAGACTAAATGGCTGTATTACTTACAAAAAGTAAAATGAACAGTAAGTCGACTTGAGTATTCAGGCTATGTAAAAACTACCTACCTGGGCCTTGATTATTCTGATATGATTAATGATAGAAAAGTAGGCTGGGTGTAGTGGCTCATACCTGTAATCCCAGCACTTTGGGAGGCCGAGGTGGGTGGATTACCTGAGGTCAGGAGTTCAGGACCAGCCTGGCCAACATGGTGAAACCCCATCTCTACTAAAAAATACAAAAATTATCTGGGTGTGGTGGCAGGCTCCTGTTATCCCAGCTACTCAGGAGGCTGAGACAGGAGAATTGCTTGAACCTAGGAGGCGGAGGTTGCAGTGAGCTGAGATCCCACCATTGCACGTCAGTCTGGACAAGAGCAAAACTCCCATCTCACAAAAGAAAAAAAAAAAAAAAAAAGGAAAAGTAGATTATGAAATAAGAAAACTAAAAGGCATGTTAAATGCTGTTTGGTCTTAAGGTTTTTAACTCGTCTGGTTGAGCAAACGGACACCTTCTGTACATGAAAGCCAGACAGATACCAAGAAACTGAGAGCTTTACTTAATGAATGAAACCTTCCACTAGTTATGAAAAGTAAAGTACCATGTATAACTCATCCAGCTTAACTGGTCCCTAGACACTGATTTTTGGGAAGGATGTGAGAGAATTACTGACTCAGATTTAGGGTTTAAAGACTATTGAGAAACAGGAAGCTATTGAGAGATTATTAGGTTCCATCAGAGCAGTCTTAAGTATCCTTGTTGATTTTAGAATTGTCACAGCAAAATCATCATGTTCAGATGCTGGAGGCCTGGCAGAACCTTGCTGGTCTCTGAAGGATGTGATAAATGGGGCAAAATTAAACCAGGTACAGTTCTTGATTTTTCAGGTAACATAACTTTAGAAAAAAACAATTCTAATACAAGTTTAACCTTACCCTGTTAACTCTAATGTTTCAAAAATAATTCTAAAGCACTAAGACATTTAACCTATTGCCTCCAAAATAAGATTTTGCATTTTAAATGGTTTACCAAGAAATGTATCTTATAGTTTTGAGGTAAACGTCTTTATTTTGTTACACAACCAAAAATCTTAAAACTGTCTTAGTACATTAACGTTTTAACAGGTCAACTTTTAGTCTTTATGAGCAGTTTTCACAAAATTTTACTCAAAATTAAAAAAAATGTAGTTAACATATTGTAGACACTTTAATATTGCTTACTCTTTCTAATCTTATTTGGCATAGTATCATCATGTTCAGTTATTTTACAGTAACTCAAAATGAACAGACCCCCCCCTCCTCCCCCCACCCTCAATTAAAAATAGAAAAACAGAAAGAAATAAAAAGAACAACAACAACAAAAGATTAGGTTCTGGGAGGAGGGAAAGCCTAATCCAAGTGTTGGGATGCAGAAGTCAGCTTTTTGCATCCATTCTCAATGCTACAGAATAAACTTTGAGACTACAGCCAAGTATTTTCTAAAACCTTTCAAGAAGCTCCAGTAGATTTCTGGATTTGTTCCTTTAAAATCAAGATACTCTGCCTTTGCTCAGGGGGCAGCATGGCAATCTGATCTGCAGTCAGTTGAAGAACCTGCATGATCAAAGCTGCCTTTTCCTGATCCTGTGGAGTGACCTGGCTCTGCCCAGGACTAAAACTGCTAGGCTGGCTTCCACCTTGCTTGCTTGCCCCCTGTATGCCTGCTCCTTGTATTCCCACTCCTTGTATGCCTGCCCCCTGCATCCCTCCTCCTTGTATGCCTGCTCCTTGCATGCCTGCTCCTTGTATGCCTGTACCCTGCATACCAGCTCCAGGATTTGCCACCCCTGAAATGCCTGGGACCTGTCTGGGTCCCTGAGGGCCACCTGCCCCTATATTAATAGGACTAGGACCCTGAATTCCACCAGTCATAGGGCCTCTTGAACTGGAGACAGGGCCCCTCATCTCCAATCCTCTTGCATCCATGCCTCTTGCTTCCATCCCTCTGGTTTCCATCGCACAGGTCTCCATTCCTCTCCTCTCCATCACACGCGTCTCTAAGACCTCAGTTTCCATGGCGCGAGTCTCCATCGCTCGAGAGTCTCTATTACCTCTACCATCCATGGATAGACCCCTTTGATCTATCATGGGGCCTCTGGGCTCTCCAATTAGCAGTCTGGGATCTCCTAATGGCGCTCCCCTCATCTCATGTGAGGAAGGGCCACGGGTATCATGACCAGAAACATGATGCATGGGGGGACCCTGATGGGGTGGGCCCAGATAACCTCTGGGCTCCACTTCTCCAGTGACTGAGAGCAAAGTCCCTCCACGTGGGTCATTTGGAGCATCTCCTAACAGTCCTCGAGGAGGTAGACCACCAGGAGTCATGGGCCCACGAGGTATAGGAGCTCTAGGATCTGCCATCTGCACTTGTCCCCTCTCTAAAGGCACTGGGCCAACCCCTGGCATTCCAACTTGGGGCTGCATTGCTCCTCCAGGAGTTAAGGAACCAGGACCAGGTCCGGGAACTGCAGCTGGTATTGGCCCTGGAGCTGGAATTCCACCCTGGATAGGAGTCTGCATCAGAGGAGGAATGTCCTTCACAGGTCTTCTAGCCAAATGCTGAGGCTGAGGGGCTGGAGGATTCTGCTGATTCAGCAGAACATTGGGTCCTGGGCAGAGCCCAGGGCCAGGGCCAGGACCAGGACCAGGGCCAGGGCCAGAGACAGACACAGACTGAGATTTGCCCGGGATCAGTGGTGTGACATGTATCTTCCGATGCAGAATTTTCAGAGCAATCTCTGGATCCATAATTCTCATCACTACTTGTGCCTGCAACAGGGCATAAGCCAGCTGTGGATTTTGAAGTAACATGTTTCGAGCTTCCTGGTGGCTGTTTTGGACACAGAGCTTCATCTGCTTCATGAGCTCAAACATTTGCTCCGGGGGGAGACTGGCTACTGCTCTGGTAATCGATTCAGGGGCATCTTCTGGATCGATGGGATCCCCATAGGGTGAGTCAATAATGGGCGCTGCAGGCCCGAGGCTCTTTAACTCCTCCTTATTCTTTTCACTGGCAGCATTGTCCACCCGAAGCGCTCTCCCACTGAACTCCCGCCCATTGAGGTTCCGCATGGCACTAAGCGCGGTCTCCTGGTCTTGGTATTCGCAGAAGCCATAGCCCTTGGGTTTTCCCGTCTCTCTATCATATACCAGCCGGAAACTGACAACAGAACCAACCTCCGAGAAAATGTCCTTTAACTGCTCCTCAGTTGCCTCATACGGAATGTTCCCCACGAACACGGAACGCAGTGATCGATCCATTGCCGGGTCTCTCACCGCCAAACTCGACATGATTCCGGTTGTGCACACAGCCGATAGCGGATTCTTCGAGGCGTCTGTCCTCTTGCGACCGGCACTTCCGCTGAGCAACGGAAGCGGCTCTCAAGATCCGGGCAGAAACCTTACTAATTCGCTTGAATCGTTCCGCTTGCCTGTGGAACCTGCATCCCACTAACAGCTAATGCTTTCCGTCTCTGATTCTTCGTGGTTCTGTCAGCTTCTTATTACAGGAGTCCATGATTCCTTTCACATTTCACTTTCGGCCGACTTTCTGTGGAGTCTTAACAGCCCCACTACGACAGACTTGGTACGAGATGACCACAGTAAAGATGGCCACATAGACTTCACCAAGGTAACTGGGAGGGGACGCCTCCCTTGACGTCAAAAGCGGTTTTGCTTCCGTTCCACCGGCGGGAAACCGCCAACCGAAAGCTGATTTAAGGCGGCGTGTCTTTCGGTCTGACAAAGTATTTTCATATGGCCTTTTATTATAGTATAGTTAAGCGATATTTAAAATCACATTCCAGACTAAGGCAAAAGTGTAGTCGTTTTAAGGCAAATTTGAGATTTGCCTCTTAAAGTAAAACAGTATTGTCTCCTTTTTAGAACAACATTTTTAGAAATTAACTGCCAAAAATTATAAACTGAAGCGTGTGTCGGCTGGGCCCCGCTCCCGCTCTGTTGCTTCCTGTATGAGTGGCAGATCCTTTTAGGTTTTTCCTGAGCACACGGGCAGCAGTCTTGCTGTTCCTAATATTACGGTTTTGTTCCTTAATAGTATTAACTGATTTCAATATTATTGGTGATTAAATAAGTGCTTAATTAGTTATAAGCATTTTACGGCTTCATAGTATGGAATAATGAAATTTACTTAACTATCCCTATATTGATTGGTTCTGATTTTTATTATATGATGCAATGAGTCCACCACTTCTATGAAAGGATAAACAAATAGTAGGTGTTTCTCTTCTGCTGTTAGTTTTGCAGGCAGGAGTTAAAACGTACTCAGTGTGGGTTTCCCCCCACCCTAATTCAAAGATAGAACTGAAGCTTGGAGAGGGCTTGCCCAAGAAAAGCAGCCGGTAAGAGGCGAAGCCAGGATTCTAACCCAGGTTGGTCTCATATAGCTCCAGATCTACGCTGCCTCCTTACATGTATTGAATATATGAAATGCAGCTACTGTGATTGAGGAACTGAATTTTAAATTTCATTTTTTTATTAATTTAAATATAAAAACTAATGTTCAGTAGGCTATTGGAAAACTTTTTTAGTATTTGGAACAACTTGAGTGTAGAATCTGGTTTTGTAATAATAAATTGTGTTCTAAATAAAAATCATTTTGCAGAACACTAAGACAAAAAATAAAAATAACGTATTTCCAGTCAAAATTTAACACTACAGTTGAGGTATGCCATACATGTAAAATACATGAACCATTTTAATAATCAAATACAAAAAAAAGTAAAAATGGCTCATCAACTTTATATTGTTTATAAATTGAAATGTAATGTTTTTAATGGATTAAAAAATTATTTTGAAATTAATGTTATTTATTTTACTTTTTTAAATGTGGCTATTAGAAAATTTAAAATTATATGTATAGATTGCATTATACATCTGTGGACCGGACTGCTCCGAGCCTGTGCTAAAACATAATTATTTTATTCTGAAATATAATATGCCTTTTAAGTGGGTTATGAAACTTTTAAGTTTCAGCAAAAAAATGATACTATGTATCTGCAGTATCCTAGTCCAATGAATATATTTGAAATGAGTATGCTGGTTTAGCTGCAAATAAAACATCCATTTACCTTCAAGTTTTTGAAACAGTTCTAGACTTAGCTGTTCACCCAAGACACATGACAGTTTATATTTGCAAATGATAAGGTGTATTTATGTCACCTAATAAGAATTTCCTGTTATATCAAAGAAACAGAATAGCCACCTGCTCATAATGTTTCCCCAGCGTGATTCTTTCACTGGGGACAAAAGTGGAGGAGTTAAGGATAGTATCATTTCAAAAAACTAAAGACAAATTTATTTTTCTTCCTTCTATACCGTCACTTTACAAAGAGAAGCCAACCTTTTTTATATATATATTCCCTTAAGGGTAACTTACAAGTTGAATATGTGTGTAATTGTATGTGTATTAAATGTAGTAATCATGAAGATGGTAATGGGGTGTTATAATATATTGCAAAATTCATAGATTACACAGATACATATATATATACGTATATATATGTGTGTGTATATATATACACATATGTGTATATATATGTATATATATATGTGTGTATATATATATGTGTGTGTGTATATATATACACACACACACAAACACACACATTTTGACACAGGTTTTCACTCCTGTCAGCCAGGCTGGAGTGCAATGGTGCAATCTTGGCTCACTGCAACCTCTGCCTTCGGGACTCAAAGATTCAGAAGAATCCTGGGCTCAAGCGATTCTTTTGCCTTAGCTTCCCAAATGGCTGGGACTACCGGCGTGTGCCACCGCGCATGGCTAGATTTTTGTATATTTTGTAGAGACGGGATTTTACCATGTTGGCCAGGCTGGTCTTGAACTGAAGGAATCTGCTTGTTGTGGCCTCCCAAAGATTTAGCATTATAGGCGTCAGTCACTGCACCTGCCCTCAGACTGATTTTTAAACTTCTACCCTGAAATTGCTTTGGGCCTTTGTTTATAAGTCATACTAGAAAATCAGTACATTAACTGAAAAGTATACCTTTTTTTTTTTTTTAAACAAAGAACAGGATTATGCAATGAAATCACCCAACTTCCTGACCAGATTTGGCAAATATATCATGCTTAGCTAATACCAAATATCAAACCTAACATCAGAATATAAAAATTCTATAAACTTTGAGGGAATTAAAAAAAAAGATTCACTATAGAGTGTAGGGAAGAAAGAAAAGATTCACTGTAGATTAAGTAGACAAATTCCAAAGACAGGAACTAAAAATATTTTGACTAATGACAGGCATTTTTGAAGTAATTGTATGGGTCCTTCAAGGAATAGCTCAAATAAACTCCTCCACAAAGCTTTCTCTGATCTTTCTACCCTTTCTGCTAGATTAGAAGTACTTTTGTTTTTCTTTGGATATAAACTATTCCTTTGTACCTTTCTGATTATAGTAACTCCTTTTAGTGAATTGTGATTTTCCTTCTAAACTATAAAATCATTATATATCCTCCTTTATCACTTAACTAAGTACCTCAAATTTATTATTTCATTCCATCGATATTTATTCCAAGTACTGACAATACAGCAGTGAAAAAGATATTCTACCAGAGCAGAAAGTTTCCAAATGTAGTCCCTGGTTTAGTGGCATCAGCATAACCTGGAAACATCTTAGGAATTCAAAGTTTGGGGCCTTACTCCAAATCTATTGCATCAGAAACACAGAAATCTTTTAACAAGTTTTCCAGGTAATTCTAATGCAAGTTCAATTTTGAGAACCACTATATTGTAAGAATGCAATCATAGTTGCCAGGCCCTGTGACTCACGACTGTAATCCTGACACTTTGGGAGGTGGAGGCAAGTGGATCACTTGGTCAGTAGTTCGAGACCAGCCTGTCCAACTTGTTGAAACCTGTCTCTACTAAAAATACAAAAATTAACCTGGTGTGGTGGTACAGTCTTGTAATCTCAGCTCTTTTGGAGACTGAGGTGGGAGGATCGCCTGAACCGGGGATGTGGATGTTGCAATGATAATGGTAATTTAGTGCCTTTCACATAAATACTTTTCTCTGGGTTCCCACATTTGGTCTTGATAACAGTCTTATGAAGGACATACAATTGTTTCCTGATTTTAACAATGAAGAGACTCAGAGAGCTATTACATAGAACTTTACCTAACAATGGACTCACTCAAAATATAGGTACTTTACAAACTCTGAGAACTTAGTAGGGAGAAGGCTCTTTGATAAGTGCTTTATACAATATAATATTTTATTCTTTCTGCAACCTTTTGAAGATAGGCAGTTATAGTTCCTCCATTTATAGGTAAAGAACAGAGGCACAGAGAAGTTGACCAGTGTGCAGAATGAGGATTTGAACATACACCATTTGACTTAAGAAATTAAGCTCATATATCATTGTTCTATTAAATGAGTCGCCTAAGGATTCATAGCTAGTAAGTGGCAAAACAACAACCCGAAAGCAGGTCTCCTGAATTTAAACTTTATATTTCACAAGTAGAACAATAATCACAAGTTACTGATGCCTGGGCACTGTCTCCCTTGGCTTTTTTTTCCTGATTGTCTGAGTGTAACTAATTGCAGTTTTGACATCACAATTAGTGCTGTGATAACAGATGGACTGTGAGGTATAAAGACTGAAGCAATTGAGAAAATGTTTCCTTTTTCAATTTGCAGGACTATAGTTAAACTTCACATACGGATTTTTATAAAGCAGCCAGTTAGATAGCAATGCATGCATTTTTCCATGTAATGAAAGAGCCCATATTAGTTTGGTATGTAACATTGTTCCCAAAATGTTTAATGTGTTTTAATATGAAACAATGTATGGAAAAATAAAAAGCAAATTTCATTTACTCAAACTCCTAACCTCAAATGATCCACCTGCCTCGGCCTCCCAAAGTGCTGGGAGTGAGCCACCATGCCTGGCCCCAAATTTCATTTGCTTAAACACAGGATGAATCACTGTTATTGGCAAGTGAAGATTACATGAATTTTGGGCTGCTGGGAGTCTGCCATTTCTGGACTTGAGGTTGAACAGAACCAAATGTTCTCCCTGGAAGGATTGTAAAGTCCAGCCCCAGTTTTTTTTTTTTTTTAAGTAGATAAAGAAAATGACACCCGGGGAAGGAAAGGAATTAGACCAGGCTCAAATGTCCAGTTACTGATCTAGCTTGTAAAAGGATTTAGATACTCAGATTTTTTTGTTGTTGTTGTTTTTATTTTTTAGATATTCAGATTTTTCTCATCCAAACTATGCTCTCACTACTTAGGAAAGGCAGTAGAGTGAAGGAATTAAGAACACAGATTTTCATGTCAGACTGACTAGAATTGGCTACCTAGTTCAACAAGTAATTATGTGGTCTTGCACAAATTACTTCACCTCTCTGTGATTCCATTTCCACATCTTAAATGAGAATAATGTCACCTGTATTGGATTGTTGTATGGAATACATGATATATTTTTATTAGTCCTTACATTGTATGGTAATTATTAATCTACATTTGTTATGTAGTAATAGTAGATGAAGTAGCATCTTATGTGGAAAGAATCACAGGTTTTAGTCTAATGCTATTTATTTTGGGGTCTATATTTTTATTATTGAAGGGCTTGTACTAATAATCTGTTGTCAGATTATATTACTTTTAAATTGTGTAACCTTGAGTACCACAGCCATTTTAGCTTGTGGTAGGTTGGTAGTTGAAATGGATAGTTTTTAGGCTTGATCTCATAGAATACTTCAATGAGAATTTTATTGATCATCTTGGTGCACATTAGGTTGTTGTACTAAACCATGAAATGCGCTCCTCAAATATTTAGTTGGCTAGAATTCCACTTGTCCATTTTTATTAAAAGGGCCTGCGTGAACTTTTGACTGTGGAGGATATAGGCTTATTTAACACCACATTGTTCTGCTACACAGATACCTATTTGAGCGCATAGTCCTGTTCAGGATGATATTAGGACTACTACTTTTAAGTGTGCACTGGCAGACATAGGCCATTTATTCAAACATAGAAAAGCATAACTAATTGGACAAGAAGCAGAGCTCCCTTACTCGTGCTTCAGGCTGTCACCCGAAGGAACACAGAAGTGTCCTCATAAACTGTGGAAAAGTACAAGCCCCGTAACTAGGTCTGAATAAAGACACCCTTTTTAAGTGGAACAACGCATGAATCTTTTTTTTTTTCCTGTGACCAGGACAATACAATACCCCACTTCAGAGAAATGTCTAAATTGCCACTCACTTCAGAAATTTGGCTAGTATATCTCTTCTGAGGCTCGGTTGGTCTGAGAATGTGCCTATATTTGTACCAAGTTACAGGAAAGAGGCCTTTCTGAAACATTTGATTCCAGGCTCAGACTGTTGAAAACAACAAAAATCAGTTTAACAGAATGTATTTTAGATTCATTATCACAGTTGAATGATTCTTGAAAAACATTACTTCAAGAAGGCCAGTTTAAATTTACCTTCCAACTCTAAATTCTTGAGTTAGAAATTAGATAGAAAACCTAAAATCTAATGTTTATAGGAATGTAGTAGCTACTGCTTTTTGGTACAAGTACAGAAGCCAATTCCAACCAAGGTAAGCAAAGGAGGTGGTGGTTATTTTAATGACATTCTGTTATCTCTCAGAACCCACAGAAATTAGTCTGCTAGGCAGCTGTATTAGAATACCACAGACTTAAACAAAAGTTTCTTTTCTTTCTTTCTTTCTTTCTTTTTTTTTTTTTGAGACAAAGTCTCACTCTGTCACCCAGCTGGAATGCAGTGGTGTGATCTTGGCCTACTGCAACCTCCACCTCCCAGGTTCAAGCAATTCTCCTGCCTCAGTCTCCAAAGTAGATGGGACTACAGGTGCCTATCACCACACCCGGCTAATTTTTTATTTTTAGTAGAGATGGGATTTCACCATGTTGGCCAGGCTGGTCTCAAACTACTGACCTCAGATGATCTACCTGCCTTGGCCTTCCAAAGTGCTTGGATTACAGGCGTGAGCCACTGTTCCTGGACAGAAGTTTATTTTCTTACAGTCCTACATGCTGAAAGTTCAAAATCAAGCTGCCAGCAGGTTTGGTTTCTCCTGATCCTCTCTCCTTGGCTTGCAAATGGCTGCCTCCTCACAGTGTCCTCATGTCACTGCTGTGTGCATTCACCTCTAGTGTCTCTTCCCTTTCCATTGTATTAGATTAGGACCCTATGCGTATGACCTCATTTAATTATAGTTATTTATTTAAAGGCTCTGTCTCTCAATATAGTCACACTGGGGGCCAGAGCTTCAACATGTGAATTCTGGGGGACATAGTTGACTCCATAGAAGCAGTAATGCAATAAACTCTAGGAAAAGAAAAAATAGGTAATTGTATGACATTCATGATACTGTATTCCCATTTTCTTTCTCTCTCTCTCAAAATCTGTCTCTCTACCCCCTTCCTCGCTCCCTCTTCTCTACTCTTTATACATTTGTGGTGGTTCTCCTCTGTTGAAGGATCAGATCTCTGATTTCTCTCTCTAGTCCACTGTCATTCCAGTTTTCTGGAACTGGGAATCTGAAGACCCAGTTTTATTCTGATGTGTATCTGTGACTCAATTCAGTGTGGTAAAAAGGTTGGGGCCAGAGTGATAGTGAGACCATTTTACCAGTCGACACAGGGGCCCAGCCGTCAGCTGGAGCAGGAGGACCCTACAGACCTTTGCCATGCCAGTTGTTAACCTCCTTTATTTTCCAGGTCATGGAGAGGTCAGGACAGGAGACTGACCTAAGGGGATTGAGGGAGCATCTATCATCATGTAGCACTGGTGTAGCCATACTGGTTACTGCTGAGTATCTATCCTGGTTGACCATAAATTCCAAAAATACTTTGGTAACCTACTCTTGTGAAGGACAGGAGCAGTTAAAAGGGCTGTTTTGAGCTAGGCAGCCATTTCCAATGGACATTCCACCAGACAAAGTTTATCCACAACCTTCCTCTAAGTCATTCTCTCCATCTCTGCAAAACATGAAACATTATTTCCAAGAATAGATCATTTTCTTAGAAATGTTTAAATGTGGACTTCCAGATTAAAAAATGGTCTAATATAAAACAGTAAAAGAATGTTCAGCCACTAATTCACAGTCTTTAGAAAGTTCACACCATATATAATACATGATTTTCTTGAAGGTGAATACAGTATACATTTAAAAATATCAAACTCTTCCATCCTTCATATAAAAATACTGACAATTTTTCTTGACAGTTTGATGATGAAATAATAGCAACAATTCTTCCAGTTATTATCATCTTCATCACTATCATCTGACATTTATGTTGAGATAGCTGCATCTACATTAGTGCAGAGCAGTACAATGAGAAAGTTTTCTCTCTGGCCTCCAGGTATTTCTCAATTCCATCCTGGCTCTGGGGAACAAAACAAGTGCCTGCAGGAAAACAGGGAAGTGCAAATGACATATTCCTCTGGAGCTCAGTCTTTTGTTATTCTTGAAAATGGAATTGTGTGTGTTACTTCATAGCCCTTGAGGGGTCTAAGAAAGACAAGGTGATGCCTGCAGGGAGAATGAAGAAAGTGTCAACATTTTTCTGCCCATGTAGTGGTCTGGAGTTTGCTGCGAAGGTCCCAGGACTGGGTAATTGTTGCAGGACTTCCACAGGGTGGAGAGGTTCTGAGAAATCCTCCTGGCAGTGGGTGTCTGCAGATGGGGAGGCAGAGATGAGGGAAGGCAGGAAAGTGTTTGTATACCCATCAGGAAGGAAACTTACCTGACACGTTTCAGAGCAGCAAGGGTTTGACAATACCTTAGGATACTAAAGCTAGGAAAAGTTATTCAGCATGTATTTTGTCAATACTTACTGAGTGTATACTTTGTGGAAGGTAGGCATACAGCTGGACAATATGGAAGTTTGTAGGCATACAGTTGGACAATATGGGAGTTTAAATGTGAACGGTAATGTGACTCTTCTTTTCAGTAGTAATTTCCCAGGAAACTTTCATTAGCTTTTCTCTTGAACTTACACTGAGGATTTATGGTGCTCAGATTCGAGTTTCTGGCAGAAGAACAGCTGTGCCTGCAAGGAGTTTCCCTTCTGTCAGACAAGATAGAGAACAGAGGATTTTAGCAGACAGTTTCCAAATGCATTTTTGATTTGTTTGATTTCCTAAAAGGCATATAGAAAATGAAAATGTAACTGCTGTTCATCCATTGACCCTCTTTCTGAGGTTCAAGATGAAAGATTTTTTTCTTTATTACTGAGAAAAGGACTGTCACTCCCCAAATTCTATCTACCTATATATACTGAAGACAGGAATTATGATTTATAGTGGCATTCCACTCAAAGTCAGTATCACCCTAACAGCTCCTCTCACACTCCTTCATCTAGAAGCGAAGCTTCAGACAAGCCTGTTCTATGCATAGTACATTGTTGCCAGGCGATTGATTCAATGAGCAGCTAATGGTCATTTTGTTGTACTGAACCGAGCATAGAAAGTTAACACCAAGACAAAAGTAGGCCAAATTGCAGGGTCTTTATTGCCGGCGACCACAGAGGACTCACGTCTCTCCAACCCGTGGCCCCGGAGGGAGGGTATCAATTCTTTTTATACCTTTCTCCTGGGTAAGGGTATGTGGCGGGGGTGGGGGTGAGGAGCTTCAGACATTCCGAGGGCTAGTGAATTCTGTAAATCACTTTCTGGGCGGAGATGAGGGTGAGGGGCAGGGGTGAGGGTGAAGGGATTCAAACATTTAGGGGATTCCGTAAATCATCTCCCAGGCAGAGAGGAGGGTGCGGGTCTCCGGACATTCCAAGGACTAGAGGACACATTGTGGATATATTGTCGCTGAGACTGTTACTTAAGTGGCTTACAGAAGTCAAGATAAGTCTTAGTTTGCAAATCATCTGGGTTGTAGTAGAAATAACAGATCTTAGTTATTTATTACAGGGC